>SMSR01015212.1:132340-217471 GCA_019453355.1 Ceratina japonica | reverse complement strand
CTTTGATTTATGGACTAATGACGTATGGATAACTTTTGCTGTTTTCTATTGCTCGGGAAAATAGTTGAGGTTTTTATTGCGTTATTGAAGGGTATCGTTAATGCTAATACTGAGAAATCTGTCGGGTGTTTGAGGGTTAGTAAAGGTATACCATCAATGCTAATAGAAGATTTATTGGAGAGGGGCTTAAGACTTTTGGACAGAGACCTGAAGTTATAAAATAAACTGAAATCCCAAAGGATTACTAAAGGGTAAGAGGCATCGTTGGAAGTGTTGAATGGAAAATATGCAATTCCTTTATTTCTGCGGTCTGGCCTCTCTTTGAACACTCCATCGAACGGTTAATTACTAGAAGATTTATTTTTACTAGAAGAACTTTTTTATTTCGTTCGACGGTACATTTGACCATTTTATTCGGTGAGATCCTATCATGCCACTTTTTACTTTTACTTTTTCACGTCAAAAACAAATCCTCTCTGTCAATATTTTTCCGCTTCCTATAGTAAAAAATATTAAATATTCCCGAAACTTGTCTGCATGTACCCTATCATTGTTCATAATAAAAAAGTCTTTAAATTTAACAGCCCGTCCCCGTTCAACGCAAAACAACAGGGTAGGGAGAGAGGTGAGTCAGTGCTTACCTGTGCCCTGGGACTCTCTTCAGGTATAAATCGTTTGTTTGCTGTGTACCTACGCCTTAAACGATTTTAAACTAGTGTCATTTACACGTGGCGCTACAGCTGGCCAAAATCGTTTGAGATACCTGTACATGACCATTTTATGTAAATAGCTCTTGAACTATAAGTTAGGTTTGAGAAAATATTCTCGCGGAAACAATGATAGTGTATTAAAAATCGTTCACATTAGATAAAGTATTTCTATGATCTCAAGAAATTAGAAAACGATCCTTGAACCTTCGTATAACGATTATTATTCTTACCAAGCATAATTCAGAAATCTTTATTGCACCGTTATACCGATCATAAAATTGTGACAACAGTAATTGCGTGCATGGTAACTCGTCCGATTATTCTCTAACACGCTGGGAAAAACATGAAAGCGCTCTGTAATTATCCGAGTAATTGCTCGAAAAATACAGAAGGAAACGTACCAGGCAGAAGGTGAGTCGCCCTGGAACTCCGTGCGGCTACTAAGAAAGGGACAGAGATTTCATTTCCTCTTATGAGTGATCATAACAGCGTGGTTATATTGCGATTTAATCGGTAACGTAAAAAAACAATCATTCGGAAGATCCTTCGCTGATTTAAATCCGTCGGTAGACGCGTAATCAAATGGTCGTATTATCATTCGACTCGGTCGTTAAGCAAGTAATTATATACATACATATAAATATGCAAACAATGAAGAAAACTAAAGCGCAAATACTCTGCAAAATAAATTCAACTTGCAGCAAAGTGAGGGACGTAAGTTCTTTGACACGAACCGATACGAACGGTAGTGTATGAAGTAGCCCCATCGCTTTGTTGGTTTAAGAAACAGGGGGGTATATTATTAACAAATGCGAGGGGCCCGCGGCGTAATTGCGTCCAATCATTACGAAGGTCAATCCCTTCGCTCCCTCGCCTTTTCCCCTTGTTTTCCGATTAAAAGACTAAAGCAAAGAGCACATGTACGTTGACATTGCCTTCTACGAAATAATTCAGTGTTAAACAAGTTCAAGAACATAATACTTGCATAGCTCTTTCTTCCCCTGCTTTAACTGCATTTAGATGCGAAAGATTTCTCACTAATTGTCAGTTGCCATCAATAGAAAGCAAACATAATTTTTTCGGAGAGCGAACGACTATAATTTGTTCGATTAGCCTAAATTAATTTCAGGTTAAAACCCACTATTATCACACACCTGCGACGTTTTTTAAAACTTGTTCAGCGAACGTCTGCAGAAGACGAATCTGAAGAATGGTAAGGCGTTCACGTCGTATTCTAAAGATTGAAAAACAGCTGTTCTCGAGTAGACAGATGCGCGATTTTCGTTCGAATTTCAGAGAAGCCAATCAGACACGCGCGGGCAGGGCGCATAGTTGCGCAGCCACCTGCACCAGGTGCGTTAAAAGGATTGCTTCGGCTGTAAGAGTCCAACCGCAACAGTGTGCGTCGCCTCGTGCCATAGAAATTCCACGATCGCCTTTTTTGCTAAACATACGAGATTAATTCTGGCGTCTAAAGGTGGACATAAACTAGAGCATTCGCTTCTAACAGAACGGCGAGCACGCTATAATATGTACAGGTTTTGCTAACCAAATAGTCCTCGTATCATAAATAGCATTTATTCGTAGTAAAATACATACCTGAATATTTATTATTATTTTTTCAGTCAGTATCTACTTTACAGTTACTTTTCTTCGATTCACCAATCCAATTTCCCCTCATTTTTATCTCAAGCATTTCGCATAAGCATGACCAGATATTCGCAAAGGAATTTTTATTAATCGTTACGTAACAATAATTTCTGCTGTCGTATGTAATAAAATAATCGAATAAATACATATCTGGTGATTCATTTCTTTACATATATGTGTAGTTAATGACACTTCGTAAAATAAATGTTTGAACAGTTTTGTAAGTTGATACATTAGCTGATAGAAAAGTATGAACAGAGCAACTCAAACGTACTTAGGACATGCCGTTTGAAAATTCTAACGGATTTGTCAACGCGTATCTAACTTGCTCGGCAACGGTGTACGTACGCGAAGACGCGTGGCGTAGGCTTGGCTCTCTTGAATCACCGCGGTTAAGTGATTCGCATAAAATAAATATTCATTAGCCTCTGAATCATGTGCCGAGCATGCGAACTGTCGACCCTTCATCGAGAAGAATCTATACGCACACGCTCGTGCCCGTCAGACACAATTTCCGTACCTAATTTTCGGTTGAAATCTCGGTCAAAGTTCTCATCGCCGTTTAAAAATATCCTTACGCGACAATTCACGGCGCTCCATCGAGATTCACGCATTTTCGTAGGCGTCCTAAAAACATCGTAGACTGTTAAAACTGGCCAGCAATCACCGGAAGCTCGGCGCGTGATTGGTATTACCAATATGGCATAGTGAAACCACCCAGGAAACCGGAAGTAGGCGCCGTTTATCGTTCCAACGTTATCTTCCAAGAATATTTTTAATCGCCATTCAAACACAAACGTTCCTCCGATTATTATTATTGAATCTTTTCTACCCTGCCTGAAAAGGATTCGAGCACCAGCCGATCGCGTAGGAAAGATAATGGTATTTATGTAATAGAAGCTACTTCGACGCGAAACACGAGGTTAATAGAACTTGGAAAATATTTGGCAAGCATGCGGGCTGCCAAATAGTCAACGAAAATAGCCAGCGCTCGTGCCGAATGTTCAACCATTCGCTAGCCGCTAGACTTTAGGACGGTGACCGTCTCTCCTTCTATTTTTGGATTCATATATCTATTTGTTAATAATGTTTAAGTATCTTAGATGTGAAATTGTCAATTTTATTATTTAACTTTCCGTTAATGGAATTGAACCAAAACGATGCGTTAGGTGTTTCTGCGTAAGAAATTCGCATAGGATGTGGGAGTTGCCGGAAGCAACAGGTATTCCTAACGCGTCACAACAATCGTAAAATCTCCGTGACGGTGAGGGTCGGTTAGAATTCAGCTTTCCTTATTCTTCACGGAGACTTCCTTATGAAAGTTTAGAAGCTATAGCGCATCCCGTCATTACGATTTAATCAGACGTTACGGCCGTGTTCCTATTGCGTTTTCCGTTCGGTAACACGCGAATACACCTGCTACAAGAACGTAACTGTGATCCAAATTCAACGGTGTGAGTTCTGCAGTTACTTGTCGTAGAAAAGATTGTTCGTATCTCAGTTTTCTAGGAGAGCAAGAATATACTCTTGGCCGTTAGGCGAGGAAATATTCTGACTCTAACAGTTTCCTCTCGCTGACCAATAAGTTTGGAATCTAAATTCGCGTTCCCAAACCCACGATTTTCTATTTTCACTCATAGTGAAAGCGTCGGTGGAAATAAGATATGCAAAGAGGCTGATATATCCGACGATCCTAAACATCTAACGGGAGAATAATATCGGTGAATCAAGTTATTTTTAAGTATATTTATTTTCCAAAAGTTTCGAACTGTCTAAACACGAACTAAAAATATATCCGTAATGAAGTTCGAGAGTAAACTGCAGGGTTAATAAAAGGAGAAAGTAGGGTGTTATACCTGTTCTTTCGGCAGTTTTAATGGAGCATATTGAAATTGAAGGGTGTCCGAAGGGAATGAATAAGATTCGGAGTAGGGACAGGAGCCTGGCCCTGGCGAGCCTCCTTTCTATTAGCGGTCACAAACAGACCGAATGGACATCACGGTACGCCCGAAATAGAAATAGAACGGTTCTCTAACGGACAGCATGGTTAGGTCGTGTCTCTCGCGTTCCACGGTGTGAATCACTACGCGAGAGCGCGTGTACGCTCCTCGCGGCAGCTGTGTACGTCTTCTCGAGGCTTCCATCGCGTTTGTACATATCGCGGCTGTGTCCCGTGCGACGCACACGATCGGCCCACGTAGATATAGAGGTAGGCAGCCATGGCTAGTAGGTAGCTCCCCGACTACGAGAAACAGAGAGAGAGTTTTCGCCTTTGGCTCTGGCCCTACGGTTGAATCATCTCGCTAAATACGGTTGCGTAATTTTAGGTAGGACGATGAGTATGTTCGCTTAAATTCTGCCAGCTGCTGAAATCGCCGCGACCGCGGCCGTGGACGCGACCACCGATGATGCACCACCGTCACCGAGATGCACTTCCTATTTAGGTTGCGCCGCCTATTTGCCTCACCGTCTCCTCTTCCTTTTCTCCTTCTAATCAGGCGCTGATAAATCAGTCGCTGATGCTGAAATCACCGCTGATGATGCACCACCGGCGGCGCCGACATACGATTCCTATTCGGGTTGCAAATTTACTCGCTCTTATCGGTCACGTTCGTTTCCTTGCATTCCTCTCGCCAACTTGAATTCCCATAATCTTCGCTTCGTAGAAGTACGCTAACTCGATAAGATATATCGGACGACAAACGGGATCGATCGCGCGAATGGACGTAATGCAAGCGCGGATCGAAGAAAGTGACGTTCTTAAAACAGGGGCCGGATGATTCAGTCGCGAGATATTCCCGACGGTGCATGGCGCCACATATCCGAGTGCAGTGCTCGTGCACTTCCTTTGCGAGCCTCGCGGAATTAATAGGAAAACGAACCGGGGTGTCGGGGTGTTGCATCGGCACATATGCTGTATGTATATGTCTTCGGCCGAAGTCAGTAACCGATCACTAGCAGGCATAGACGAACGTGGAATGCCTAATGTCTGGCGCCTGTGGCTCGTGCGGCCGGAAATAGATTGCGTCGGTTTATCGGGAACACGTTGCAGACCCTCTTAAAGATCCTGACACGCTACTTGAGTTGGGAACACCAATTTGTGATAGCCTATGATTCAGAGACCGGTCACGATTCATTCTCCACTCAAGTTACAACGAAATCCAGCCTGTTGTCTTAATATGATGTACGAGATCTAAATAATCGCATTAAGATTTATAAAAAATTTATAAAAAATTTGTAAAATATTTATGAGAGGATATAATTAAATTGTAATGATTAATTAAGCTGAGATCGGATGTGAAAATAATTCCAGAATCAGGTATGTTGCAAAGAGATTCCAGAGGAAAAATGCTCAAAGGTAAGAGTTTTATTAGTCGAACGACGGAAACAATGTGTTTACATTGGCAATATTGTACACCAATCTTATCTATGTTATTTAACAAGCAGATTTCCTGTTTCCTGTAATTGTATGAGTAAATATATGAGTCGAATGATAGTTGTTACCAAGTAGTAAAATGAGTAAAGTAAATAGTAAAATGAGTAAGCAGTAAATAAAATGGATAAGTATGAAATCGATAAACTAAACTCAATAGAAAGTTTAGAGATTGTTAATTTCTTGTGTCTGCTATTTGTACACCATAATTCTCTTGCGACTTATCAGTCCTGATAATTACCTTTCCCACTGCTTCCCATCATCCGTTGCTCTAATCATCGCAATCGCGCCCAAATATAAATGTCATCGTCCTCCTATTTCTAAAAAAGTTCTCAGAATATTTTAAATCTGGACAGGAAATTTTTTTAACACATACCGGAAGAAGACCGATACTAAACTACGGAACGCATGAATGAGTCGTGAATCCTCTATAAAAAGACTATAAGACCGTGACGCGATGACGTAGTCCGAGTGGGGAAGCCTTAGTGACGAATTCTTTTTCGTTTCATTCATGATTTTACTTTTTCTCGGAAGTAGAACTGTGCCAGTGGCCATAGGTAGTGTTTATCCTAGATACGAGAATATGTACGTATGTACATATGTTATTCGATGGCTGGCTGACACGGGTCTCGTGTAATCTCTGGTCGAACTACCCTAACGATTCTATCGCCAAAGGGATCCTCTTACAGACACGTGGAACAGATTAGGTTGCGCCATACGGAACGCAGGCCCGTTTCATTGTCCAACCAGGCAGCTACAGGCAAGGCACACCGAATCTCTGCATTTGCACGACCAGCCGTCGTTTTCTCCGATACGTACACGTGTTGCGTCTCCTTCAAACGGTTATTTTAAGGACGAACTCCGCTTAAAAATACTTTCACCGCGCACGTGGAAACCGTGTAACAATTGACGGGACCCTTCGCCATGTGCGGCGCAGCGACCCGGCGCGCGGTAAGAACGAGGCAATTACGATCTTCGATGTAGCATAAATCTTTCGTTGACGGTTTCACTTCCGGCGAATCTAACAGTAACTCATAATCAAGTTACGCGCGCACGCGTATTGTTCAACCGATTTCTTTCGTTGCATCATGTTGCAACCGCGACGGCGAAGAAGCGTCACGTCCTCGTTGGGGGAATAATAAATCACTCCGTCGTTACGCCGACAGTTCGTCGCATCATTTGAATAAGAATAATAAACGGCGGTTCTGCAATCTTTTCAAGTACTCCTTTAAATTTTTAGCGGATATTAACCTTGGTACGTGTCCCGCTACGGAGTCGAGAATCGGAGACGCCGAGAGTGACTAAGATCGATCGATCGCGATATCACAGATTGTTACAGATATCATTGCCACGCGTTGTCAAACGATTAATGAATAAGATTCATTGACGGGCTTCGTTGAGTCAGACGGTTTGATAACCTTTACGTCCAGTATCGATTATGTGCATCTGGCAGTAAAAGCAGCCGACAAAGAGGTAGACAGGTCTTTGATATAAAAATATTAGTATCAAGAGCATTCTTCTTGCTTTGACGCGAGATATCGCGCACTACTGTGTACGAGCGGCGGGGTTCGGTAAAAGGGAAGAGAGCATTCGCGGCAGACGTTATTTCATTGACAGCACGTTGACTTTCTGTCTGGCCGCTGGCAACGTAAAAACAGGAACTGAATCGATAAAGCATTTTCCCTGCCTTTGCGATTTTCAACGGTCATGCGCCATGCGCAAATCTTTCACGTGCCCGTAACTGTTACGACAACTGGCAATCGTCGGAATACCCCTAATGTAATTACGGCCGTAAATAACGGAACGTCCTTTAACTCGGCAGACAGTAAAAACGTCGAAGCGATCGCCAATGAGGACAAATGTTTCCAATAGGGATTGTCTGAAGACGAGAAAACTCTTCCACTGCTATCCTACGATAGGAATAACCATTTCCAGGCCGTCGACCGTGTAAACGTGCCAGTGACCGTGCAGTGCAATTAAGTCCTTTGTGCCGTCGCAGTTCCACCCTCTTCCTGGCTTCTGACACGCGCCCGCACGCGTATATTTATAAATATAGGTTCATCGGTGTAACGTTCATCTTCGATCCAGTTGCATGAGCACGAGTTCAGTTCCATTGCACTCGTGCTCCCTTTTTCGCACCCTCGCAAGGGTTGTCCTGCCATGGGCGTGCACATGTCTGGATACGTTAGCACGCAATAAAATTTCAACCCCCCGAGAGACATGATTTCCGCTCGGTTAAAACGCGCCAATCGATTCTGACACAGTTTTATAGAGACACTCGATAAAATTACGATACTTGAGGGAGCGTCCTGTGTATACTTTTACAAGAAAATTTTTATTTCCTCCATACGATTTTCTCACATATGTATTTCCATCGGAAGCAGATTATAATCACAAATTTCCTGTCGGAATTCATCTTCGACCAATGAACGACTTGAATACTGATAATATGTTTTGATGGTGTGCGCCTGTCGAAGGAAATCGTGAATTCAACTCCGCCAGTAGAGAACATCGAAAAGAACGTAAATCAATGTTGTCCAAATAGTGGCTCGTCCCAAGCGAAAACATGTGACAATGTCCCACAGGTGCAGGTAAAAAACTTTATCATTCTTGACGTTTGGCAAAAGAGTGGCGAAAGGGTAATCAAATAAAGGGACATTGTCCGAATAGCGGCTCCTCCCAGGTGCAAAACACGTGGCAACGGTATTCCACAACTGTAGGTAGAAAATTTTATGATCTCTGACGTTTGGCAAAAGCCAGAATTGCGAAAGGGTACTCCTCGTTGTCCAAATAGTGGTTCGTTCCAAGCGAAAAATGCGTGACAAAGTCCCACAGGTGCAGGTAAAAAACTTTATCATTCTTGACGTTTGGTAAAAGAGTGGCGAAAGGGTAATCGTCATTGTCTAAATAGTGGCACGTCGGGATCGTCCCAGGTGTAAAACACGTGGCGGCAGTTTTCCACTGATGANGGCGTGCACATGTCTGGATACGTTAGCACGCAATAAAATTTCAACCCCCCGAGAGACATGATTTCCGCTCGGTTAAAACGCGCCAATCGATTCTGACACAGTTTTATAGAGACACTCGATAAAATTACGATATTTGAGGGAGCGTCCTGTGTATACTTTTACAAGAAAATTTTTATTTCATCCATACGATTTTCCCACATATGTATTTCCATCGGAAGCAGATTATAATCACAAATTTCCTGTCGGAATTCATCTTCGACCAATGAACGACTTGAATACTGATAATATGTTTTGATGGTGTGCGCCTGTCGAAGGAAATCGTGAATTCAACTCCGCCAGTAGAGAACATCGAAAAGAACGTAAATCGACGTTGTCCAAATAGTGGCTCGTCCCAAGCGAAAAAAACGTGACGAAGTTCCACAGGTGCAGGTAAAAAACTTTATCATTTTTGACGTTTGGCAAAAGAGTGGCGAAAGGGTAATCAAATAAAGGGACATTGTCCGAATAGCGGCTCCTCCCAGGTGCAAAACACGTGGCAACGGTATTACACAGCTGTAGGTAGAAAATTTTATGATCTCTGACGTTTGGCAAAAGCCAGAATTGCGAAAGGGTACTCCTCGTTGTCCAAATAGTGGTTCGTTCCAAGCGAAAAATGCGTGACAAAGTCCCACAGGTGCAGGTAAAAAACTTTATCATTCTTGACGTTTGGTAAAAGAGTGGCGAAAGGGTAATCGTCATTGTCTAAATAGTGGCACGTCGGGATCGTCCCAGGTGTAAAACACGTGGCGGCAGTGTTCCACTGATGAAGCTAAAAATTTTTATCATCCCTGACGTTTGGCAAAAGCCAGAATTGCGAAAGGGTACTCCTCGTTGTCTAAATAGTAGCTAGTCCCAAGCGAAAAAGGCGTGACAGTGTCCTACAGGTGCAGGTAAAAAACTTTATCATTCTTGACGTTTGGTAAAAGAGTGGCGAAAGGGTAATCGTCATTGTCTAAATAGTGGCACGTCGGGATCGTCCCAGGTGTAAAACACGTGGCGGCAGTGTTCCACTGATGTAGCTAAAAATTTTTATCATCCCTGATGTTTGGCAAAAGCCAGAATTGCGAAAGGGTACTCCTCGTTGTCTAAATAGTAGCTAGTCCCAAGCGAAAAAGGCGTGACAGTGTCCTACAGGTGCAGGTAAAAAAATTCGTCATTCTTGACGTTTGGTAAAAGAGTGGCGAAAGGGTAATCGTCATTGTCTAAATAGTGGCTCGTCGGGATCGTTCCAGGTGCAAAACACGTGGCGGCAGTGTTCCATAGCTGTAGCTAAAAAATTTTATCATCCCTGACGTTTGGCAAAAGTCAGAATTGCGAAAGGGTAATCCTCGTTGTCCAAATAGTGGCTCGTCCCGGGTAAAGAACACGTGACAATATTCCATGGCTATCAGTAGAAAATGTTGTCATCCCTGACGTTTGGCAGAAGCCAGAGTGACGCAAGGGTACTGCACTGCGCGGCATGTGCGCGCGTCGAGTGTTTACGAACACGTGGGGAACGCACAAAGACCCACGGGAACAATAACTTTTGCCACGAATGGCAGCATAAATCTCCCGCGAGGGTGAGGAGGCGAACTCTGGTTTACGAACTCGACGCAGGCCCGCATTAATCCTGACTTCATTTATGGTTCCACGTAGTCGAACGCGATGCGTTCGGCATATGTAACATTTTTGTCGATTGAACATCACCGTGAAAAACTGTTCGTGAATGGGGACAATGATCTCTCAGTACTAACAGAATGAATTACATTATTTCTCTTGTTTTTTATACTTTATCTGAATAACTGATTATGTCATTTAAATACGTATTTTTTAGCAACTTGAAATGGAAAGCGTACATATGCTTAATTGATTGGAAGCGGGAACTTTTTTCTTATCATCATTAACATTGAATGGAAAAAGGATTGAAGAAGTCAATGGAAGGAGTTCTCAATGAGCGTCACATTATCTTCCTAGACAAAGACAAATCGCTCGCTACTTTCCACGGAAACGTAACATTTTGATCTATAGCGAAGATCGTTGGCTCGGCAAACACGGGCTTTTAAAAGGACTATCCGACGAACAATGTTCCGGCATCTGGATCCTTATCACCGTCCGCAAATTCAAAAAGAAAGCTGCTTGCGGGGAACGCCGAACAAAGGATCCGGAACACATTCTCGACGCCTCTTGGAAGACCGTATAATGATACCCGCCTCACATAAAGAAACCAGCTTTTCAAACGCCTGTGAAAGCCCGGAATATACCGAGTTTCTGTCACACATTTGTAAACATAAATTATGATTCGCTTCGTATCAGTATGGAATTTTCGCCTGTATCGAGGCGAACCAGAGACGATTCGTATTTTCATTAAACCTGATGGCACAAAGTTTTATGCTAAAAAATGTGAATCAGAGAAATTCGGTATATCTGATTTGACCGAGATTTATCCAGTAAAAGGCTTTAGCTAATTCAAGGACTTCCGTATCATATCTGCATTTGCTATCAATCACATTGATAGTCTACAATAATGTATGCCATGTATGTGGGTCGCTCGACAAGGAAATGCCGGATTGCGTTCCTATTCTTCGCGCCAAATTATAATATCCTCGTTTACCTACAATGTCCCGTGAACTCTTTCCGAGAAACAGGCACGTGAGAAAGGATATACAAACCATCCTGACGTATCCCCTGCATTGCTTTAGATATTCTATCTTACCATCAAAAAAGTGTATTGTTCTTTTTGGAATTTAGTGGGCGTGTATCTAGCGGAAAGATCATCTTGTATTTAATTAAAATTAAAACAACAATTAAATTGCGTTCACCTCCACTGACAGCGTTATCTGCACTTCTTTGAGAGCTTTCNCGAGAAACAGGCACGTGAGAAAGGATATACAAACCATCCTGACGTATCCCCTGCATTTCTTTAGATATTCTATCTTACCATCAAAAAAGTGTATTGTTCTTTTTGGAATTTAGTGGGCGTGTATCTAGCGGAAAGATCATCTTGTATTTAATTAAAAATAAAACAACAATTAAATTGCGTTCACCTTCACTGACAGCGTTATCTGCACTTCTTTGAGAGCTTTCAAAAATTATTTCATGTGCGTTAGGCGCAAGATTGAGTTAGCGGAAATGCGTACGCGAGAAAGGTGGTCGGGCAGTCGTCAGTGTCAGCCTGTTGATCGGCTTCTTCTCTTTCTTTCTTCAGAGCCGACTTCCTGCCATGTTGCTCGGCACGGGATCGGCCTCGGTCGTCCTTGCCCCTTCTGCTAGGCAGCACTCCATTACCATCTACTAGCTGACACAAAAACATCAACTCCTTAGACGAATTAGAAAGGTTCTCTTGCATGCCACTGCCTGCTCCTATCTCTTTCCTTCTCTCCTCTCGCTTCCTGAGTTCGCTGCCGAAGCGTAGGAGGGAAAGTTACCAGGATCCCTCAATATGCCCGTGTCCGCATTTTAAAGGGAACTTACTCAAACGGTCAACGCCTATTCAAAAAAATCAGTCGAAGGGAAATGCTTATACTGTTCTGCGTCCACTACAAATTATAGCTATTATATATATTATACACAAATTATATGCGCATAGGATGGCGTACCCATTTAACTCTAAAAGATTACGAAGACGCCGGATGAGTCTCTTGATTACGTCTTTATATCTGATCGCGTGGTGAACTTTCATCCTTGGATGAGAGCGAATACATTTCCAGACGAATGAGGATTTAGAAAGAAGGAAAAAACTATAATGACAAGATGGTTGATAGGCGATTAGATTATTCAATTTCAATTAGCTACGTTCCCTCTGACGGAGGAGCAAAAAGTATGATATATTATACATCCCGTATGTAAAAATGCAGTCGAACTAAAAATACTCTCATCGCCACGATTACCTCGATGATTTCAGGTAATAAAGCTAATCGTCGTTACGAACAGACGTCACCGGTTGTTACCTAGAGGTATTAATGGATTCGAATGCCCGTGAAATCGATGGTCGGGAAGGAAACGGCGCGGCGCGGCGCGTTTCAATCGCTCGAGCCGATGATACAGCGCACGCCGCGCCGCGCTGCAGCGCTTCGCGCAGGATCATCGATTACGATTGGTATCCTAGAAAACTGGTTGTACGCGTAGATTACTCGCCGCGTGATGAATCAGCCCGCGCATCATCATCGAAGCGTACACCGAACAAACGTGTAAATCGTCCGGCTCTTTGAAGCATCGGCTTGTCGATGGACTTTTGTTCGTTCGAGGGGTCTTGCCTTGTCAGAATGATTCCCACCGTGTACGTATTTACTATCGTCGGCGTAACTTTCTCGAAAACCCTTCGTGCGTGCTCCTCCACGCGATACGCGCCGCATGTCCGGTCGGCTCGTAATGCTTCGTCGCTTTCGAGATAAATTCGACCTCGCGTAACTTTTGCCTTACAATCTTCCACTCTTGTTACCTCTATTTTTTTTAATGAATCAGAGAGATTTGCTTCGAACGTTTGGTTTTTTTTTTACATATTTTTTATTTACCGGGAGAGAAGAAATTGACTACCTGAAATTGTAATATATATATATATCGTTTATAACTGCGCTAGAACAGTGGAGGCAGAGGGCTGACAAGGTTCATTAACTGGCCGAGTATTTATAGACTGTACATAATTCACGTTTAATCGAAACTGAATATTTCCGAGAAAAAGCGGCGATCTCGTTCGGGATGGGTGGTCAACGCTTACAATTAGAAGGCTTTAGATAAGTCGGAGGAAACCAGCTTTTGCCACCGAAAGTCTATTAAGCAGCGCAAACTCGCTCCTCCGCTATCTGTAACCTACTTGAATCAGGTATTACCAGATGCAGTGGACGCGTCGTTCGGTCGTATTTTACAAATCAATTTAATTCAGACGGATATATTATCTCAACGGTATGCATTAATTGCGTCAGACAGGCTCATCGGAAGCGACGGATAACTCGATTAAGAAACTCGTCCGCGGCCTTTCGCAAGATCCTGTTAAGAAACGCGTCCGAGGAATTCCTCGTCCGACCGGTCAAATTTCTTAATAACGCGTCTATGTAGATGGATACGTAGACGTCAGCCGGACAGAATAGAAATTATTCGAGGCACGAACCTCCGCTTCATTTGGCACGCTCGGTTCCGTCATCTTAGAAAGGAGACGAGCAACGAGGTTTCATTAATTCAATCTCCGTTCTGTTTCCAATTCCGCGATGTCTGCGAGCGTCTCGGCCGCGCGCTGAAACGGGGATAACCACGTCATAGTTACCGTCGCCGAGACAACGGTTATCCTTATCGAGATTAGCTGATTTATCTCGGCATTGGAAGCTGCACCGACTTATTAGGAGATCTATAATGCAGAGGCGCGCATAGCTACGAGCCGCGCCGCGGTGCACCGAGCCGCGGCCCCTCTCTTTCTCCGGCAATGCTGCACGCTGCTACTCTTTCGCCGCGAAATCGATAAATTATGCATTCAATTATTCATGCCGGTCGCCATAATCGTGCACGGTGGTTGACAAGATCCTGGCACGCTTTACAAACCTCCAGGCTCTCCGCGGTTCTTTCCTAGTCCAAGGTGAGTTCCGTTTACTGGGCCGGCTTCGACTTGTTCCTTGCCACTGCTCTTTATATCTTTCACATTTGTTATAATAATATTAGTGCGGTCTGCGTTACATTGTAATACGTGTGTCTTAGTTACTTTCGAAATAAAGAAAAGCTTAAGAAATTATCAAAGAAAATAATACATGTAAGATAAAGCCTGTTAAAGATAAAGCCCGGAAAATAGAGGAACAATTATTAATTCGTGTTGCTCTAATATTTTCCAATCAAATCTTCAAATTGAAGATAACACTCTACAGTCGGGTAAGTAGTCGAAAGTACTAGAATATTTTAGAACTCGAAAGAATTCTGTTACGGTTTCATAAGGCAGAATTCGGTTTCGAGTTCTTTAAAATCTAAAAGCCTAATCCTGTTTAAGCTCCTATAATGATCGATACAAATAGATTACGCTACGCGCTCGAGAGGATGCTTATTCATCTCTGCACGTTGCCTGTTCGAAAAGCGCAGCGTTGAAATCTCCGGATTCGTGATCGCAAAAATAGAGCAGCTCGCCGCGGTCGGGATTTCGATACCGAGCCGTATGTTCGCATTCCAATTTGTTAATCGTGAAATCATTTTGCAGAGCTTGAAGCACGGTGAAACGTAGAAAAAGGGGAAGAGAATCAGACGAAATACAGGGGAATGAAAGAGCGGCGAGCGAGAGAGAGAAGAGGAAGTGGTCGGTTGGTCGGTGTACAGTGTAGGTGCATGCCTGCCTGCTGCAGGCTGTCTTTGTTGCGTTCGGGCCCAATGCGAGACAGGGTTGTGCAGTCGGCTCGGCCGGTTTCGCGTCCGCTCGGTTCCGCTCGGTACTGTCACCAGTCAGTTCCCAAGCGGGGATATACCAGTGGGATATACTTTCCCCACCATGTTGGAGATAGCGAAGCGAAGGCGCTTGGGAACGAGGAGAGTGGGGATCGCGCAAAGCTACGGCGGAAGGTTCAATTGTTGGTCAACCGTCGCGTGGAGTGGTAGCGCGTGATAGGGCTCGCACGATACCATCGCGTGCCTTCGTTTCGCGATCGGTGTTCAGTCGGATATTGGCGACACCGAGTTACGGGTCGTATCGCCGTGTGCTAGACGTGCGAAGCTGGATTCTCGTTTTCGGAAATGCGTGCCTCTAATCGCGACAGTGACGTGGTGATTCGTTCGCCGTTGCGTTGTCGGCGTGAGTAGACGTAGGCCGTGTAAACGCAGTGACCGAAGCGGAAAACACCTTCCCTTTTTTTCTCTCTCTGTCTCGCCGCTTCCTTTCTAACGTTCGTTTGTGTACACGGATATTAAACACGAAGCATCGCCTAGCTGTGATCAAGCTGCGGAAGTGAAATTGTTCCGAAGTCTGTCATTCTCTGTGCGACTTGTATACGAGACTCGTGTGATTTGACGACCTCCACGCTTGGACCAGTTTGGATTCCGGATTACCGGCTAACAACTTTACGTTACTTTCGTTCGGTTGACATACGGTTTAACCGGCAGCGGCCATGACGGCGGACAGCCTGTTCGAGACTACCAGCATCCCAGGGCATCTCGCTCCCACGCCCCAGAGACTAGAGAAGCTTCTCTCGAAACAGACCCTCGAGGAGCTGTACGAGGTCGAAGAACAACCTTTCGCACGGTGAGTACAGTCTCGCTTACGGTAATCAGCGAAATGTACACCAGGAAGTAGCATGATTATAAATGTGTTCGCACGTCCACTGTTATATCCATTTTAACATTTAAATACTGGTCGATGACGTTCAAACACATTAAAATTCGAATATATTAGCTCCGTAAGAGCGCGTACATACTTTCATAGTATCTCCATCTATTCAATTTAATGAGTCTCGAGGTATACGCAGATATCGTAAAGTATTTAAATTCTCTCGATCTTGCTTTTACTCTCACGTTAAAATACCTGGTAATTCTTTAAACGACTTTCGTCCATTACCTACTGGCTTACACGAACGTTCAACGTATATACACGACCGCGTCTCTTTCGATTAAACTCTGTGTGTAACGAAGTAACGAGGTTACCGCGTCTGTATGCTTTCGACTCGGGATAGCGCTGCGCGTTCTTCCTACGACCTCGCGAGGTCGCAGAACCATCGCACGCTCTGTGCTCCGTTAATTAAAATGGTTTACTTCCCTCTCTCTCTTTCCGCTCGCGTCCTTTACGTCTCGATTGCCTACCGTGTCGAATCGCTTTCTTTAAGACTAGGTGATCTTCCATTCTTCTTGCCACCTACGGTTGCCGTATCTCGCTCCGGTTTGAAGTGCGATGGGCGAAACGTAAAAATGTTCTAAACAGAATTCGATCCGATAAACAAAAAATGCTCGTCAAAGAATGCCCTAGTAGGGCGTCGTTGCTCCCTTAACTCGGTTCCGGACCCTCTGGAGAAAGAAAGTGCCCCAACCGCGAGAGATCGAGGTCGAGACTTCGCGCGCCGATACTCTTTTACGACCGCCGACTACAAGCCTTCATCTTCTTCTCTCGCCCGCGAGAATTCCGTTTCTTCTTTGACAAAGAACAAGAAACCGAAGCACGAATGCGTGCCGTGAACAGCACGGTACGGCCCCGAAAAGTGAGCAAGGTCGAGGACCATCTGTGAAGATTCTTCTCCGAATGTCCTGAATGACTCCTCGATCGTAAGAAATCGTAAGCCGAAGAGAAATTCTCGAATCGGGTCGCGCGCCGCCATTCGCGTGCAAGCGACACAGTCGATTCATTTCTAATATTAATCATTGCAGAAATATTAGCTACTGCAATCCTTTCTTTATGTTCCATATCAGTTCTTATTGTTTTATTACTTGTCTGAGAGCATGTCTTATTTTATCACGTACGTAGTGCATGTGTACCTGTTATCCTATAGATGTACACATATTATAACATGTGTACAAACTTTTAAATCAATCACTTTCAATCCGCCGGTTCTTTTTTATCAATATGTACGTACATATTGCTGACCTTTTATCATGTTGTCAAACAAGCACCAAGGTAAACTGGAAGAATAACAGACAGGTTAATATTGTATTTCCCCGGCTAGAAAGTAGCGATAAAACTAGCGAGATTACTAAGAAACCGCGAGCCGTAGATTAACTACTATCGCGATATTTCAACGGTCGCCAAGGCCGGGAGGTTTTTCAAAATCGCGCAACGGCGCGAGGCACGTGTTCGTGAGGCGCATATCGGTGTTCTGAAATTGTTGTTTCGGAGCAATTAATCACGAAGGACACGTGCTCCGGATTCCATCGCGAAAGGAAAAGTTTCTTGTCGCAACGTGCGTGCACGCAAATACCTACATGCGCGGCTACAACGTAATCTTTCACGCTAAGGATATGTAGTACACATTTTTTATAACCAGGCTACAAGCGACGCTATCATCTACCGCGATAAAATTTAGCGGAAAATCTCGAGATGCAACCATTATCGTTACGAGCGATCACGCATTCATCCTCGATTTGCTCCAGTGCCGTTTCCATTCGCGGTCCTTTTGTTTGGTGATTACTGGAAGTAGTGACTATTGCAAACGATATTCTCGTTGCAGCTCGGCGATATCTAGGCCAGCTTGTTTGTTGTCATTATACCTTATCAAAATGGTTCTCGCTGTTTGCACCTTAATCTTCTGCACATATCGATTGCATTGTGAAAGAATGTGCCTGGCTCTTCCGACAAGATAAACTCGTGACAAATTGCGAAAATGCAGTTTGCATTTACCTACTGACACGGTTTTGTTTCTAAAGTGTATACAACTAATTTAGTGGATTTTGGTCTCATGCAAATACACGTAAAGGAAGCTGATAAGTATTTACTTATATTTATCGGGGTCAGAGTGTAATTAGTTAGGTATACATACTTCTATCGACTACTGTGCGCACCAGATCAACATTAGCATTTCCGTAGATCTATAATTTGCGATAAAATCTTGTGGTCGATATATATCTCAAAGGTGTGAACCATCGCGTAGACTTAGGCAGCCGTCAATGGAAAGCTGCTATCTGCGAATGCCAAATAACAGCTGCTTACTAAACACCTGCTCCGTTCAAGATTTAAGCCGTGCAACACTCTCATCTCATATTGGAAGAACAGAGACTGAGAACCTGACGTTGCCATGCACAGTTCGCTCCATGCCATACTTTTCTAATAAGAATTAATTTCAAACAGGATACGTTAAATACACACGGAATTCGTATCCGTATTTTATTATTTTTACAATCTTGTTCACGGTGTTTAACTGTAAAAAGATATATTGTTAAATTCGCGAAGGTATGCGCGATTCGAGGAAAATTGACTTTTAGATTGTTTAATCAGCAGCGGTTAATTCGCAACCTCGATATAAACTCTGATGTATCATTAAGGAAAGGAATGCAAACAACCGCCGCGATTCTTTGAAACAGACTTAATTATGCAATATTCCAAAGAGAGAATTACGTACTTACGCCGAGTCCGATTTCTATGCGCGGTTTCCACGATTTTTTCTCTACCGCGGGATTAAGCGTGATCAATCTATCGTTTGAAAAAAGTGATTGATTATAAGGAGAAGAGAGTCGAGCCAATCGAGTTTATGCCATCGCGTCTGGAACGTTGAGTTGCCGCGATCATGCCACGAGCACTCGTAAGAAAGGGGGGAGGCCCTCGATATAAATATTATGGCTGTATCGGGCCGCGGATTATTACTCGTGAATGTAAATAAATTGGAGCGACTGCGCACCGTTTCGTTACTACCAATTAAGAGATTTTGCCTACGTAATAAATGCTTATGCTTGATATATGCTGACGCTTATAGTGCCTACTACACGTTCTACTTCATCGACGTTTGATCGTTATTTAGGTCCATCAGTCTTAGCATTTAACGTTGGCTCAATTTTGCTCTGCATCATTTGCAAGACATTACACTCCTTCATTCTCAAGGAATAATTTTACCATCGGCGAAATAAGTTTAAAACAAAGAGAAAGATTATTTTTCTTATTTCTTGACGACATGGCTCCAAGCACGTTTATTGACGTAGATGTAGATTATAGCGAAGGTCAATTACTTCAAACTTTTTCTAGCTCTCGTCGTGACTCAGGTTACAACTGTTAACAATTCGTCTGGCTAGACACAATATATGTAGGAACCTGTACTTTACGTTTTTTTATTACCTGGAGTACATACGTGAGATTCCAGAGATATTTTGACGCGGTCAAAACATGTTGCGAATTTTCTAAGACTATTTGCATCGAGTGTTAATGAATCACGGGTGTAATTTCTCTGTATAAACATTTCGTTCTCTTGATTAGGAGAGCTGCAATTTTGTCATGCGTCGTACTTTAAGCACAAATAATTCGTTCCTGAACCATGATTCAGTTAACAAGCATATCTCACTCATGTGCTCGTAAGTGGTCTGGACGATATCTTATTTTAAATGTCATTATCTGTTAAGACTATGTACCAGATAAAAATACTGCACCGATAAGTCGTGCGCATCGACGCAGTGTTATTGCGTTGGTACACGTGTACTTACATCGTGTATTAAAAAAATAGCATTTCATACGCGTCTATTATGTAAGAAGAATGACTAAGCGATCGTAGATCGAAAAAAGTAAAAATAAAAATTTCCACGTGGGAAAATATGCAACCGCATTGGAATGACGGTTCGTGTTTTGGCTATCGCAGCGGATCTAATCGATAGAAAGATATTTCGTAGATCTGCAGGAGCGGGCAGTCGCTTTTTATGGTATCGGGTCGCGTCTTAGAATACTCGGAGACAAGTGGGGATCGTGCAAAGCAGAGAGAGCGAGAGAGTTTAGCGTGGGTTGAAAATAGCTTGTGGCCGGACTGAGAATGCAGAGACCGTCCGCTATGCACTTGCGACTCGATATTTATACCCTTATAATAGGCAGATACGTTACAATGTATCTTCGCCTTTGCCAACCGAACGCGTTCACCAACAATTTACTTCGAACTGTGGGTAAACTTTTCGGTATTATCGATATTCCACCATAAATTATACTATTACTATAGATTTGAATAGGGAAAAGCAAACAATGAATTCCTATAAATAAGCCAATCCACGCTCTTCTAATAAATCATTTCTAATGCGAGAAAATTGCTACGGGATATTACGAAGTACTATTTCGTTTTTTTTTTTACTCAATTTGGCGAGTAAATGTCGCCCGGAATGCGTGTGCGGCCGAAATACTATGAATCGGGTGCAGACTTAATAGAGAACGGCGTTTATTCCTTTCACTTTGCATCTGGGCTCTGAAAATGGAATTGAACGCGAAACTTGAATGGCGATAACGGTAACGTTGAAAAAAGCGAATCGCAAAGGAAAATCTGAGCGGCAAATAGTCGGATTACATTCACAGAGAACGCTCCGATTGGAGCAGACGAGGTAACGCGACAGAAACGGGCATGCCATCTGGAAAGTAACGGTAACGGCACCTGCAATTAGTGCGACAGCCTGGCTGCCTACTTGTTCGCGATCCGGTCGTCGATGACCTTCCATCGAAGGGGGGAAAACAAGATCTCTGGGCGCATCGCGCTGGATCTCCTAGCAAAAGGATTCCGCTCACATCCGGTTTCGGTTTGTCGTTAATACCGCGCGGCCTTTGTTCGACGAACGTTTGAGGACGTCTCGCATCGGAAACGCGTACAATAATGTCCCGACACGCGCGCGATCCGTTTCACTTTTTACGATAGGGATCTCTCGAAAATCGTGCGCCGGTAGATCGTGCCAGGCTCCGGTTAGTCTCGTTTCGAGATCTGGCCGATCGTAAAAATCTCTTTATTTCACTCTCACGAATTTCGAAGCTGGACGCGTCGATCTCTCCTCGACAGATTTCCGTTCGGGCGGCGGCGTTACGGGCTGATTCTTTCACGATTTTTCCTGACCCTCGTCGAAGTTTTGGGTCGCGGTCCGCAGCTGCCACCGTAGGAACTACCAGCTGTGTTGTTCCCCTTAATTTCATTGGCTCGAGCCGTTTTTGTGTGTCCTTTGCTCCCGAGGATACTTCCTCCGTTTCTCTTTTCGGAGCGTCTTTTTACTTGGCATAACAATGCCCTTCTTTCGCCTACGGCCTACATCGCGAGAGTAAGGGACTTCGGGTCTCAAGTCGGAGCGTTAACGTTCGCTTCCTTCCGATTCCCCGGCTCTCTGCTGTTACATCCTCGCATTTCCTCGGTACGCGCAATCGACATACCGACGAATAAAGATTTCCTGTTTTGACAAACGGTCGTTAGTTCGCCGTGGCATGGGGACGTGTCGTGACTCGGCGAGGTCCGGGCTGCACGCACGACATCTTATTAACATCCCTTCCGCATGATGATGGCGATTATCGGCGATACAGATACAGCGGATGATAAAGCGGCCGTAGCATTCCGTGTCGAGGGCTCTTCAGCTTCCCGTCTCCTTAATTATATTTATCAGATCGCTCGATCGGAACGGTCGCCGTCGGTGATCTCCGCCGGGATCGTCGCGAACTCTCTCTCTCCGTTAAAGAAAAAAAGCGCGGTGGCTCCGATCTTCACGGGTGAGAAAATACGATGGTATGCAGCGTGCGCGCGTTGCATCGGCGAACAAACGTTGCCTTCTTCTCAAGGTCGCCGTGATCATTGTCCGTTCACTGGCGCGCTGCTCGCTCATCCGATCGATAACTCTCTTGCCGTGGATCGCGCCGGACCTATCTACTAGCCGGGGCGAGTCAACTAGACTCCGAACGGGGGCCTATGACATGACTAGGACTTCGCCGAGTAACGAGAAATTCCGGCGATCGTTATTCACCGGTGCCGTATTTAGACAGGTTGTTATTCGTGCCCGTTACGAGAAAACACCCGGTCGACGCAGGTGTTACTTATTATTCTTTTTCGAGACCAACCCTCCGAATAAAGACGTCGCCTGCTCGAAAAGTTTCACTCGAATTCGTTCGCCAGCTCGTCGCAGGGAGATATCGTACCGTGCATTTGGACGAGACTCCAAGTATAGATCTCTACGGTGGAACGGGAAATCAGCAAATCTCAATCGAGCGAAAAACGTCCCGTTGGAATGATGTATGGATCGAGATCGATCACGAGCGGAGAACTAGTACCGGAGATATATACATAGTACATAGTTGCCAAGATATTACGACATAGACTGGGTAGGGAGTCGAGCACGACGGCGGAGGGTGACTTTGGATCGGATCGTTCGTGATCACGATGATCTACGAGCCACGATCTCCCCCTTGCCAGTATTTTTTATTGCCATTGCTACGCGGTGTATCTTATCGCGCTTCGAACGCGTATCACAGTTTTTTAATCGTTCGATTTAGAAAACATATTAATAAATAAGTGACTCCACGCAAGTTTGTAATTATCTATTAAATTGATATAATATGACATAATTTTTTAATTTGCATTTCGTTATCTCGAAGTATTCAACGGAAAGTATTAAATTTGTTCATGATCGTGAATTCGCTACTTGGAGTCTCATGCTTTATGATGAAATGACTAGATCTTCCGTGACTCCGACGCCTACGTAAATTTCCTTCTTTCTGTGGGCAGTGAACCCTTTCAACGAAATGAAGGTAGTTTGGCCAGCGTTTCCATTCATGGCTATTAGAGCTAACGATACAAGAAGTGTGCGTTCACCACTCACCCGTTTCACACCTTACTATATAAGAAGATTTCCATTTTTACACGTCCCAAATGATTATAACGTATACATATTTTATGAGTTACTAGAAATATGAATAACGTAATTTACTTTTATAACTAAAATTCCTTCGTTTCTTCGTTGACGATCCCGGTCTCGCATAAAAGCTGCGGAAAGGAGAATGGGACGAATTTGCACGGGCGGCGATATCGTATCGCATCGCGGCGAAACGCATCCAAGAGCAAGAAAAGAAGAGAGAGCCGGCCGCAGTTTGTTCGTTAAGGCTTTATACACGACGACCTCGTTGCTACATGCAACGCGGTCGCTCCCCTTCGGTTTCCGTTCGGTTAACCGTAAATTACAACCGCGACCAGTGTGTAACGAGCATAATGGCGACGGTAGCCGGGTGAAGGTCGGCCAACTCGAGCGAGCGACGATGCGAATCCACCGGCAGTTTGTTTCTTTCTCGCTAAAAAAACATTCGGCGAAACCCGTCTTGAAATCGAGCGAGAATATTGGAGTACGGATACCGTCCGGCGTCGCGTATTGATTGGAGATAAATAATCTTGCCCTTATACGCGATATCGTCGTCAAACGATATAATGATAGAACTCAGACTTTATTGAGAGCCGAATGCAAATTCGATTCTTGCCTCCGGCGTTCGATAGACGTTTCAGTAAATAATTTCGCTTTCTTTCGCAGCGGAAAATGGTTGACAACAACAAATTGCGTTAGACCGCCCCGAGTTATATACGCCATGCAGTATCCAGAAATCGTTCGAAAGTAACTTGGTCTAACCATCCTGCTCGAAGGTGTCCTACTTCGCGAGCCATATCGTTGATCGTTGCGGTTCCGCGTGTCCATTGTGGCGTGGATTGGAAAGGGAATAACCTTGCCCGCATTTTCTATCGTGTCGCAAGATACCCACCCTTATCCTGATCCGCGTACACGCCTAGATCCATGCACGCCGATCGTTGTCCTTAGAACGCGTAAGCGAACACGATATCTCATTTTCCGGGATAAAAGAGATTAATTCGTTCGAAAGTAGATCTGGTTATTTATTAAATCACGAAAGTATACTCCGCGGACATGATAATCGACGGATTCTGAATAAGTCATGAGCAATTTCAAGCTCTCTTACTTATTTAATCGATTCTATATAAAGACGCCCTGCGACTGCCCAACCGCCAATAAAAGGGACGTAATTAGCCGTACGGTCAGCACGCTCGGTTTACCCGTGGGTCGCAAAAACTAGATATTCTCTTCTGCCATTACGGATTATTGCTCCGGTATCGCGTGACCCGGTAAAGTAAGCACAAAGCGGAGGATCACGCGAGTCAATTTTATAGATTCGCTTAGCATCACCGCGTTTCGTTCCACCTGTTTAAGCGTTACGTGAACGGGCAGAAGTACGAAACGGTCCCGCGACGGGTTGTTCTTTCCCACCGCAATACACGCGTATTCGGTGAAAAGCAGTTATCGTATACCAAGATACACATTACCAGCAGGCACCGTCATCTCGGCAACCTACTATTCCACAGTTTTTAAGGCTCGCGGTTGATTCATAGAACGCGTCGCTCGTTCGAACGATCGCTTTCCTTTGTACCCTTGCAATTTGCTGTTAGGAACTTTCGATCCTTTTTCTTAATCGAATACGCGAGTCAGTGTGAAATCTCGATCGCCGTCGAGAGAAAAGAAAGAGCACAAGGCGAGACAACGCGACGCGGGGCTGAATACGTATACCGTTGAATTGTTCGCCGATCGCCGGTTGAAAAAGCTGATCACCCACGCCTCGCAGGAATCCCAAGGGCAAATTTGTGCCTCTCGAGCCACTTACACCAACCGCGGTCGATATAGTCCGGCGATATCGCTTTACCGGGTGTCCTCTCTCTTTCTCTGTCCCAGATTCGATGCTATACGATGCTCGGTACTACATGCCTGTAAACACCGGGGCCAGCTGTGCACGGCCCTTGTAATGTAATGCGAGTCAATCAATCGCGAACGTTCGATCGGGACTTCTTGGCCATAAAAGAACTCTCGCCGTCTCGTTGCGGCGGCGCACGCGAGAACCCCATATGCCCGCCTCGTCCTCGGACGCACTAATTAATTAATTCGAAAAAAAACTATAGTCCACCCCTTGTTCTTATTCGGTTTAACTCGTACGGACGACGACACGGGCTGCCAACTAAACTTTTATCTGACGTCTGCCAAATGACCCACAACATTACCATACTCAGAATGTGACGACAGCAAATTAGTGATTCACGAAGTATGTAGGCCAGATAGGTTCGGAGAAGTCTACGAGGTGTGAGACCTACTCATCTCTCGTATGAGTAGACTGGTGGCAAGCCTGGTCTTAAGCACGTTTAACGAACTGTCGGAATCGGCGTGCCGCACCGGTGCGCCTCGTTCAAGGATTTTCGGCTCGGCGTTACACTAATGACGTCAATAATGTGAAAGTTTCGCGCGTAACTCGCTCGAGGTGCATTTAATTATTGCTTACACTAATTGAGAAACGTACGGACAGACTAATGGGTGGTACAGAATAGAAACTTCCGGAGGAAAGGCGGAAGAAAATCGAAATTCATTCACGGCTAGACGATTAAAATATATATTCGACGATTACTTAATGCTCGCCCCGGGAACGCGCGTTTCATTGACTCTTAAGCGAAATCGCCGGGACACAAAGCGCGCGTAACGCTATATACATATTTGGAAGTGGTTGCAGAGATTTTCGCAATATCTTACAGTGCACATATACGTGGCCGGTGCACGCGACCACGATTGGAAAGGTGCGCCGTGAAAAGTTTACTGGTTGTTCGAGGTCCAGTCCGGTCTTTCCAAGCTTTATTGTTAGCAACAGAAACACCGGTCGTCAGCTGAAACACGAGAATTCGTTCCCCTCGACACGCACATTCTTCGTTCCAGGGACTGACAGCTGACGAGCCAGTCTGGCTGCGTTTCTCGCACGCAATCATCGGTCCGCACGATTTTCTTCGCCCTACGACTGAATTTAATAATACGGAATGCCGTTTCATAGTACATACAGGCGTTAGTTTCATTTTCCCCGTAGATATAATGCGACCATATTTACTATATAAAGGAAATCGATACAAAAATAGAGTAGTAATTGGTTGTATTCAATCATATAAAAAAAATTATTCTCTTATATTCAATGACAGTTTGATGATCGAAAATTAAAGAATTAAGTATATTATAACTCTTAGTAAAAAAATCGAGTAATGGCATCCAATTTGCAAACGATCCCACGGAGTCTGGAAAATTTTCTCTATACAAGAATATAAAGTATGATCTAAAAATTTCAGTCACACCTGCGGTGTCCGCGGCGGAGACACTAAGATATGACATTCCGCCGTAAGTACACCGCATTCCGAGAGAAAGAACGTCAAGCCAGATGGAAATAAATGATCTCGATATCGTATGAGTAGGCGGGCGGGAACTATCGCGAGAGGGTGGATTTCATCCATATTTCTTTCATCCATTTTTCGTTTTTGGAGCCGGGAACAGGCCTGCGCGAATCGACCGGGTATAGAATACACCTAGTTTTGTGGAGGAGACCGAACTAGCCGGCGCGATCGTGACAGAAACACTTTTACGTGTGCCTACCTAACGTCTATACCGTGCACAGGTGTGGCCAGTTATTCCACTCGATTTATTGCCCTCTTCGTTTATTGCCGCGCTGCGTAGCGAAATATATTGACAGTGCCGTAACGGCAACTCCTCGTCCCACGTGAACGAATCTTTTCATCCGACCCTATCGAAATTACCTGTGGATATTTCGGTGTCGGCTGCACGAGAAAACCGACTCGATCTCTCTACACCTATATATGCGATCGCGATTTTCTGCGGTTGTCTCTGCGGCGTTACTCGATTTCGAAATCAATTTCTCTCGCGGCTCCGATCGTTGGGCAAACAAAGTTTGCCGGACGATCGATACTCGTGCGGTTTTACAAAAAGATGTTCTCGGCGAGGATCTCAAAATAAAATAAGGTATCGAAGTAGCGAGCGAAATAAATAATTTTGTTATAACTTCAAGGCTTTCTGCATAATCATTTCTGTGAATTTTAAANAGTTTGCCGGACGATCGATACTCGTGCGGTTTTACAAAAAGATGTTCTCGCCGAGGATCTTAAAATAAAATAAGGTATCGAAGTAGCGAGCGAAATAAATAATTTTGTTATAACTTCAAGGCTTCCTGCATAATCATTTCTGTGAATTTTAAGTAAGATAGAAATGTGCAGGTGAATTCTGAATAAATTTGATTGATTCAAAGCAACATAAAAGCTGTTTATTTAGCATACACATGTTTGCAATTCAATAATGTCGAAATGATGATAATGAAATTAGTTGTAATAATTATTTTCATCGTTTTCTAATATCATGCCATTTATTATTATTACTTATGAGACATAATCAACGTGGCGTTGAACTCTGAAGAGGAGAACGATCGGAAGGAGAGAAAATCGAAAATAAAAGCTAGGCGAGTCACGAAAGTAGATCGGAAACGGACACTCGACCCGTTGAAACGAGTGGCCTGCGTACTACCGAACTCAGGCCGATTCGAACTTCCTAACTGTCCCCGTTCGTAAACCGTATGCTTTAACGTTCTCGTTTGGGACGCGACGTGTCCCCGATTCTTCGCGACTCTTTCCTTGAAATCGAACGATCTTTCCGTTTCCTCTTCCGATAGCTCGACGAACGCTTTTGCATACGTTAACGCGCAAACGCGCAACCTCCTTTTCGCGAGAAATCGTATTAAAACGTAATTTGAATATCCAAAGAGAGGTATCATTTTTCTCTCGGTCTACGATTCCTACGTATAATCGTATTTTCGTTCCGTCGTGGTTTCCCGAGCGGCGTACACCGATTAATAACGAATTCCCGATTACGTGGGTGTCCCGTGTAGACTCGTTAAACTTCCACGCGTACACGGAATATTTTCACGTGGGATGGTTAGTCTGTGACCCGAATGCCGTGAAATCGCCGTGTGGGACGGCCGGACGTCGCTCTTCGGCCTTTCCTCCGATTCTACGCATTTGGATAATTGCGGTTCCGTATAATTATTGCCTTCCCCGTCCCGCAATGTCATCCTCTGGCGCTACCGATGCCGCGATCTCCGCTCGCGAAACCTGCAATCTTTTTACCTTTTACGCACCTGCCCGTAGTTTTCACTTCTGCACGTCCGCTTCATTACGATTTCGCGTGCTTATTATCTGTTTCTTTTGTTGCAGGTAAGTCCAGAGATATCTCTACCGTACCTGTACTTTAAACATCTCCTCTGCCACGTTTCCGGTGAGCTATAACTTTCGCTCATAATAGCAGTCGAAAAGATTATCTACGAGCGCGCCTCCGTTTTGTCGTCTTTTCACCTTCTCGGCTAGTTTAACGACACGCGCCCAATGACAACAATTAATCTTGTGTCTAACGACTTTTCATTCCGGTAATCATGACTTACAATTAGTAGCCAAACGTAAAATAAACGGATTTCCATTTTCATATAAAAAGTGCATGATAATATTCATTCTACTCAACGTGCGATCGATTCTTTCGAAGCAATAAGATTCTATAAAAAGGGCAGCGTGACTTTTAATATGATTGCGATGAGCGGCGTTTCTGCAATTCAGAACGTCTCATCGAGCAAAACGCGTGAAAAATTCGCGAACGGGTTGCGAAACGCGGAAGGGAAATAGCTGACGGCGCGGCGAGCACACAGGGGATTACATTTTAGATCAGCGCACAGTTTTCTCCACGAGGCGGTGAACGTCGCCGAGGCCGTAGACGTGGCGCCGATTCAAACGCTCCGTTCCGCTTGGTATAAACGCTACGCGCCACTCTATCTTATGCGGTCCATTGCAAAATGCATGTCGTGCAAATTAGATGTTTGTTCCGTCGAGTAGCTAGATTGATCTAAGAGGAGGGTTGCAGTTAAAGTGCTTTTAAATAAAACGCGAATATAGAGCGAATCGCGAGGGCATTAACTCATTATCGTCGAACGTAAACGATCATTACGTGGGAGAAGGCAATTTCGCAGCCGGCGTAATCCGAAATTCATTTATTTAAAAACGGAGCATTATGATTCGCAATCGTACTAATGATAGTTATTTATTACGTCGACGTCCGATCGGCGTCTATAGGGTTCATCAAACTGTAAACGGACGCTCGATTACGCCTCACTTTTGCCTAAGTGGAGGAGCGTTAGTTCGGCCGATCTAAACATGCTTTAAAAAGCTGAAGGTACACGAGCGGGAACGAATCGCGACTCGACTAATATCCGCTCAATCGAGACGCCTCTTACCTTCCACGCGGCCTTGCGTAAGCAACTCGGCGACGGCCTTTGTCGTTGTTGTTATTGTGTCATCGCGAGTAATGGGTACGACGGACTGCTTCTCGCGGCGAGAGACGAGAGCGGGTGTCAGAGAGGAAACGCCGTTAAAAGGCAGCCTCGAAAGCGCCACGTGGGCGCTCACCTTCGATCGCGACGCGCCGCGCGGCACACGCATATTTTATATGTACCGTGGTAGAAGCGCACGTGGTTTATTCGCGTGAGAAAATTTCACGATGATTTCGGTTAGGTGTACGCCGCCGCGAGCGGTGTTACTAATCGCGCGTAGGTTTTAATTGGGCTGTGTATATGCGCGGCTTGCTCCACACGTGTCACGTAGGTGAAATGGCACCTATCCGCGCCACTCGATTCCCTTTGTTCTCTAACGTGTCGGGACCTATTATTCGCGCGTTTATATTTGCCCTTTTGGTCCGGGTTACCGGTCACGTTTCCTCTTTCTTTCGAGCTGCGTGCCGAAGTAACGCGCGGCCCCTCGTTCGTAGCGTGTGAAACATCTTTCACACGATTTAAATTGAATCGGGAAGAAAGCGGCGAAAGAAACGTTTATTCATTCCGTTTTTTAATTGCATTTTGGAAAATGTGAATTAAGTATCTATTGAGAAATCGAGAATTCTTCTAATGTCGACGACTGTCATCGTATCGGACTTTTCTGATCGATCGTAGAAACGAAAGTGGACAGGGCTGCGGGTTCCGTCGCAACCCTGTCGCGACCGTGTTCGTCGCAGCTCTACAAACCTAGATTCCGACGACACTCGGTGGCGAGAAGATCGAGCGGATTAAAAAGCGAAGCCAAACCAGTCCTCCCTGTTGTTGACGTGAAACTTTTCTCGGTTCGGTCTGAACGCCGCGAAATCGGCATATAAACGGCCGCGGCTAAGGAGAGGAAGAGGGAACGGATTCTCAAACGTATAGAGGAGTGAAATTTTACCGCCTTTCACCGTTTGCATGCCTCCTCGATCGAACGTGTCACCGCGCCGTCTCCGTATCTTCTACTGCATCGAGGCTCGAATCGCGTTTTCGCGATTCAACCGTAATCGCGGCTGAGAATCGCGGTTCTGATTCATAAGCGTCGCGTCTCGTGCTACTTGGGTAATGAAACATGTTGCTTTCGAGAGAACACGCGTTCTCACATGTCACGATGGCAAAAACCGCCCCGGATACGTTGCGGGTTGAGCGCGCGCAAACAGAACTGGTGCCATACTATTTTTAGGATAGTTTGCTTATTCTCGTCTCTGGTATTTTAATCGAATATCCTGTTTGATGAGCAAACGTTAAACACTCCGTGGATCTTTCTTTGTTCGCACGATTTGCGGTGAACGATGCTAACGTGCACAGTCACCGGAAATTCTGACGGTCCAGACGACTCATCGTCTATGGAAAAAGGGTTACGATCTAATGGTTCCGTGAAAATAACTGTCTATAAATTCGTTATAAGAAAAATTCAGGGGATTACACTTTTCATACATTCTTTCTGACGTTTTGATGTTTCATTTCTAACAAGAACTTGTTTGAAAAAAATGTATTTAATCGTTACGTTGCGAGAGTAAATTTCGATATTCGCGGATTAATCGGAAAAAGCGAATTTCGTTGTTGAGATATTCAGTAGAGAGCGTGGACGAGCGAAGAAAGGTGGCCGCGGCTACGAATCTAAAATTTAAAGATCGAAAGGCGGCTTCTGGTCGGGAGTCTAACTCGGCTCGCATCCAGATTCGTCGTCGATCGCCAGGCGAATGCGCCAGTGTACAAATATATTGCAGCCGCGTGTACACTGGCATTCCCTTGACTCTGTGACAGCGGTGCATTCCTGAGGAGTGAGCGCTGCGTTAATGCTGGCGCCAGTGCTTTTTCAGCTCGAGGGAACCCAGAGAGGCACCCTGGTTAAATGGAAAAACAGTTTTTGCGCTTTTATCGGCTCGTCTTTCTGCGAGCACGTTTCCGTTCCTTTTAAACAGACCCTCCTCTTTAATATTCCTGCTGTCTCTCGTGACGAGATTGAGACATTGATCTGCCGATCCGAACCTCCAGTCTATCGATATTATAATTCTAAATAACGAACTTGTTTCACAGCTAGTAGAACGTAGTTAAAACATAATTAGTTCCTTCAAAATGTGAGAAAAGTCTTTTACAATATTATCTTAATCACGTGTCAAATCTGTAAAACAGAGTCTCAATTTCCTGTGGACCTTGACCCATGATTCGTAAGCTTGTCGAATTAACGACCAGTCGGTGACTGTTCCCAGCTACTTAACAATCGATACAGCGACAGTCCGTCTAGGCAATGTACGAAAAATGACTTGGCCGTTAGTCAGCGCGAGCGAATGCTCTCTTGAAATGTCGCCGACAATCGAGAAACCGTTAGAACACAACGCTGCATTAAAGGATCGGAAAGACCGAAGAGTGTGTCGCATGTAAACGAGCTACAACGAAGAGAATAAGATTCGTACCAAGAAATTGTCTCCAGGCAATTTTCATGAATGACCAGATACAGGCTGAAAGGGAATATTGATCGAACAGTTCGAGACGCAATTGTCTGGCAATAAGCAATTTCCTCGATTATTTGAAAATGGTAATTTTTTGAATGTGTGCACGCGTCCGACATGTTACTGACACAGTTGAACTCCTTGGTTACGTATTACGTCTCGCATTGCGAAGTACGGACGTAAAAGAAGGTGAAGACAAAACAAAAAGCAATAAGACTTTAACGGACATGGTAAAAGTGCTGGGCGAGCCCTTTCTCTGTTCACGGAAGGCATTCGAACAAATTCGCCAGTGCGCAAGGTTTCACTACCTTTTGTCGGCGAGCTTNTTCGAACAAATTCGCCAGTGCGCAAGGTTTCACTACCTTTTGTCGGCGAGATCCTCGCCGATGAAACGTTGTTTTCGACGCTCTCTACCTGAAAGAACCGCGGTCTGGACGTTTTACACGCGCGCGGGGTCCGGCTGTCGTGTGAGTATGAGTAATCCCTTTGGTATTTCGCTCGAAAAGCGCCTTTCCTCTGAAACGGACCAGCATCCTTCTGACAACGGCTGCTCCGCTCCCGTCTCCGGCCGAAGCCCCTCTCCGTGTTTCCGTTCTTCCATTAGCCCTCCGCTCGTTTGCTGGAACGCCGCCAGAAAAGAAAACCCTCCCTTTTATCCGCCTTCAAAGTCTCGTAATATCTATCTCGACAACCAGAGTTTACGGTGCTCGGAAACTTTTTGGCCGCGAATCTTCGGTGTTCAATTCTAGTAATGGTAGATTGAAGTGCAGTCTCTTTGGTGGGTTCTTCGAATTTCCGTCTTCGGACGATGTCCCGAGACGAATTTCGTCGTTCGAGCGCTGCTTGTAATGCCTTATATCATTCGATCGGAGTCGATCTTGGTCAGAGAAACACTGGTCTGTGGATAATGCGAGTAACCTTCATCTGTGGACCGTTACTCTGCCCTGTCGGGCCCGCCGGCTACGGATATTCAGGTCTCTGGGTCCCTGATCGTCGCGACACAGAGATGAGAACACGATGTTTCGCGTAAGACGAGGCAGCCTCCTTCTCCGCCCTCTTTGAGCCTTTCGATCTGCGTTCCGTCATCGCCGGTCACCGTATACAAATCATTTTTCCCCTCGGTTATAAAAGTTATGCGATCGGTCGTGCAATTCCGAAGGTCCGGCGAGATAAAAATCGAACATACTTCCGACGCGGTTCGAGGTCAAAGCCGATTCGTCCAGACACGTGTCGACTCAATGCCTTCTCGCGTGACCGTCGGTCTTCCGCAAGTAGGCCACGTGCAAAGTAGGCCTCTTCACGAACGAGCGTCGTCGTGGCAGCGAGAAGCCATCTCTTCTTCCATCCTCTGTGTCTTGGCTGGCAAAACACGAAGCCAGCTTGTAAAAGGCGTTCCTTTCCACGACGTACGGAATACCTGAGCCCCGTGCATCGGTTCTCGCTAATGGGATCAAGGGGCAGAGTTCAGAAGGCGTGTGCCTCCTCTTCCCGCGAATCATTTACGTGTTCCCGCGAAACGGCCAGCAGCAGCGCGCCTCCGACATCAGCCGACGTTGAATGATGAGTCTCTCGGTCAGATGGCAAAATGTGATAGATTTCTTCTAGACGCGGTTGAGAAAGGGTCGCCTCATATTTTCTCATCCGATCACAGAAAATTCTCCGGTCGTTTACTCGCGGAACGTTTCCGGGAAAACGGATCACGCGAATTCCGCTTTGTCCGGCCACGATAAATCATTCAGAGCGGATGTTTCATTGCGTCGACTCCCGTTTGCCAACTGATATCTCGTTCGCGGAAACGCTACGTCCAGAATGAGCCATTTACTACTGCTGCATCGCTAATCGCTTTTTAATGGCCGATTTAGAAATGATTACGTAAACGTTTAAACGGTATCTGGCAATTGGAACAATTAAAATGATCAATGCCCGCGATCATCAAAACGGAGTAATAGATCGCGTTTAAGGAGTCATTCAAGTTCTCCGTTTGTTGTTTTCCTAAATCTCTGATTAACAAATGTGAGATTTCTACACTCGTTATATTTTTACATTACTGATTAAATGAATGAAGATAATTTTGATTTTAATCAGGAGAAAGTTTCATTAATTTCGTCTCTGTACATTCTAATTTCGGCAAAGATTCAAGCTAATATTATTTCGCAGTCGTATCAAGTGACAGCCACGGATCTCGAAGGAGAGCGACTTGGCGGTGCGACAACCGCCTTTCCTGGTTTCGTCACGAGTGCACGGTTAGAGGCACGATATCGTTACCGAGCGACAGTGCTCCACGACAACTCCGTGTCACGATTCAGGATATACGCGAATTCGTGCGTGGGTTCCGCGATACGGGACCGAAGCTGTCGATCATACCGCTAAGGACTGTCCAATTATCATGACCGAAGCGTGGTATTAATGAGAGCATGTCCGCGGCGTGTAATCAACTTTGAAAGCCACTGGATTTATCGTTCGGTTTCGTTTGCGATTAACGGAGAATATATATCTGATACCATTACTCCTAACGTGGATCTCGCGCGTGTTAGGACACAGCAGTATAGTATTCGCGAGCGATCCTATTTCGCCACACATGACTTGCGACACTTTCCGTCGCGATACTTTTGCGAAACACTGAATGGCAGCTCGTAAATCATTCTTTGCCTTCTCGACGGACAGCAAGTGGCCGGTTCGGTTTGCTTTCAGTAATTCTATGGGTTTACCGCTAGTATAGATTACTAAGTGAGGTAAACAACGGCCGGTACCTCTGGGACGGATAATGACACTATCCTAAGGACAAATTACCTGCGCCCTAAACGAAAATCGATGGCTTCCTCGAAGGACCGCCCGGGTTGTGGATTAGCCGGTGTTCTCACGCTTACCCCCTTTGTATGCAGAAGGAAAACCGAAGGCACGCCGGACCGCGCCGAGGAATTTCGACCGGGCCCAACCGACGTTGAATCACCCGAACGACGCAATCATAACTTACCTCCGTGCGTGTGTACCGTATACGTTATTCCGATCGCGACGTGAGTCACGCTCTTCGCGCTTAGGCTCCTGTCAAAATACATACTTGCTCCGCGCGCACCGGGGAAAGGAACGCGACTTTTGTTTCGTAACCACGTGTCGTTAAACGGGCGTGATGAAACGATCCAAATTACGTCACGGCGTCTGCGTTTTCTGTCATCGATGATACTTCCTGGAAATGCGATGAGCTCATTGTGAAATTTCAAGAACCGAGGCTTCAGCACAAGTAGAGTGAGGAAACCAAATTCTTCTGATTCAAATTATTTCATGCCCGATCATAAATCACTTGGNATTGTGAAATTTCAAGAACCGAGGCTTCAGCACAAGTAGAGTGAGGAAACGGCTTAACCAAATTCTTCTGATTCAAATTATTTCATGCTCAATCGTAAATCACTTGACAGATCAAATAAGAATGTCAATAATAATTTTCTAAATTACTCTTATTTAATGAAATGCACTATGGAGTGGATAAAATGTTTCGTGAATTAAGATACGATGTCGTGTGTCGACGGTAGGAGTTTAAAGGTCGGGAAAAAATTAAAAAACGGAGGGGCGAGTTTCTGATTGTGAGTCACGAACTGTTGAAACGTCGAGGTTCGCGTTCACCACGCATTGTGCGTGCAGTGCAGGTTGCACGCGGAGGGTTCACGAACGATGCGTATCTACAGCTGAGTCACGTGGGAAGCATGCGTGAAGGTATTCCTCCGCAGGTTCGGGCCCTTAACCTCGCTATTTTTCTTTTTCCTTTTCCTCGTTTCCTTTTGCTGTTTCCAAGCGAGCGAGCTACGGTTTCCGCCGCCGCGCCACTCCGCCCGCGTCAATTGAATTACTACAAATTGATTTGAATGTATCGATCGTGTGCGTAATCCGCGCCACGAGACGTTGATCGATCCCAACGGTTAAGCAGCGTTCGTTAGCGGGCTCGGTCTCCTCTCACGGAGGCTGTATGAAATTCCATCGTTATCTGTATCCTCGACTTAATGCGCTACGGTCTCCGGTTATCAGCGTCATTACCGGCAACAACGGGGAAAAAATTTGATCGATTCGCATAGTTCACTTCCGCTATTGCAAGCCGCTTTCGATCGTATTACGAAGATCAAGAGCTAATAGAGAAACAGCGTGGAACGAAAATACGTACTCTACTATAGTTAATACTAAGCACGTTTAATGCACCTTGCTATAAATAATACAGATAGAGAGGAAATAAACTGTGTGTGTGTGTGACATATGTATAGTTAAATCTTATCAAGATCTCGATGCAATAATGGAGCATGAGTATTCCAATTAAGCATCACGTATCCTAGGTATAAAAAGAATACGGCTTTGCGCATAAAACGATGCTCGGTCATCGCAACAAAAAATTCATTACGTAAAAGACAGAGGACATTCGAGGAGCTCATTTTAATCATAACTATATTCATTTAACTGGGTGTCATTGTGTGCACAAGGCACACTTGTTGCATATTGCGCAGCACTATTACTATCATGTTCCACGGAAATAGTTATACAACTTATTGGCTGTCTTTCTTCGGTTGACCACTTTTTGTTACCACTGAGAAAATGACCATTAGAAGTGTGTCAAACGGCTGCTCATAGGGTGTCTTCCTGTTTGGTCCCTTTGAAGCCCTCGCGGTTGGTGGTAACGGCAAGAACGACTTTCCTATTACCACGGTCTCGAGCATAATGCTGCGAAACGATTTGCACTTGAATGCCAGGTCTCATCCGTTTTCAGGCCGGATGCAGGTCCCGCCTTGCGCCGGATGCGGTCCCTTTGCCGCATCGAGGCGACGCGACGGTCTCTCGCGTCTCTTTTCGACTCGTCTCGTTCTATCGAACGGCCGGCGATCTTTTTTCTCTCCAGCTCTCGAGGACACCGATTCTCCATCGGGCAATTAAAAGGAACACCATAAATTCGAGCGGAACGAGATACCCGATCGAGTTTTCGTTCGTTCGTTCGGTTTCGTTTTTTCGGTCGTTCGCTTCTTCGTAAATCGAGACACGAACGCCCACGCGGCCCTTTGCGCGCACGCGGTCGACGATGTCTTTCTGAATTTTTTAATACCGGCTATAAATCACGGGAACGTCGTTCCCTCTAGTTAACCGTACATTCGGAAAACTCATTAAGTCTCCCGTGAACCTTGGCCAGCCTTGGCTGACGTTAATAACCTTACCCCTTTATTGTTTGCCTCCTTGAAAACGCGACTCGTATATTTGCATCAGGATGAATTGCCTCTCGTAACCGTTACCCTTCGCCCGGCACGAAATTAAATTACTTTCAAATTGAGCCTATCGTAATTGATTAAGCATTAGCTTAATGACATCTTTGCCCCTTCGTAAAAATTCAAGACACGAGATGGAAGGAACTACAGCAAATCGCTTCGCGAAAGTCGTTCGTTAGCAGATTTCACGGTCATTCGATGATCACGAGAAGTCTTGTAATTGGAGATCAAGGCTGTATAAGATCATAGTAGATCGCCTAAGATTTTCGCAATTTAAATGTATATAAACACACATTATATAATTTGTAGGCCATACATGGATATTTTAAATGAAACAAATTGAATTCACAATCAGTGTCATAAAACTTTTTCATTCTCTATCAATTTGACCTGAATAGCTTTACTTTATCAATTATATTGAACAGTGCATTAGGGTTAAATCTTCTCTGGCAACTATAACTCTTCCAGATCATCGCTCCCGTACGCTAAGCATCGATCCATGAACCGGTTCTAAGCTTTTTCTCCGACTGTCCGTTAGAATCGCGCGTCACGCGATCTAGTTTCTTGGATTCGTATGCTTTCGCGGGTACGCATCAAAAAACGTCACACTCGCAATAGCGTTTCCGTACCCTTCGGTACGTGCGATTTATGAAACAATATTTAATCACAGGGATAGAGAAAGATCGTTAGAGAATACGGGAAGCGGCGAATTAATAATATTAACGAGTAGCGTAAAGAACATGCGAGAAATATCAGAAAGCAGTTAGAGTCACGTTAAGGCAATAAATCCGGACGGCGGCGCGGAGAACGAGTCGCGCGTTGAACCATCATATACAGTTCAGCGCGCTAAACATTCATCAGGAAAGAAGCTATCACGACTAACGGGCATCGGATGCAGCTTCCAAGAATAGAGCGTCCTTAAGGAGGCTAGCCCCACTCGGAATGCTATCCTCTGCTTTTCATCCTGGTTTCCCATCGACCGCCACGCCGCGCGCCGTGCCGACCGGCCAACGAGGACGTGTGAAAAAGCTGTTTCTCACGTCACGATTCGTGGCATCAAAAAACGATAACGAACGGCCGCGCGCGCGCGCGAGCGCTGCTCCACCGTGGCTAGCGCACCCATTATCGCGATGATATTTTTGCGGAGCCGCGATACGCTTGCGGTATGAACGCTAGCGGCGCTTAAACGGGTTCCTCCGACCGTCGTGTCGTGTGGTGCGGGTATCGTATCGAAAGCGGCGAAATTGCACGCTCCCTGCGAGCGAATCGTTACTCGGATAACACCGCAAATGCGGTTGAGCAATTCCCGATAACCTATTTGGATCCTTGGCAACGTCTCGCGGAATAAACGATCTTGGCGAATTTGCCGGCAAATTGGATGTCGAACAACGTTGTTCCGTCGGTTTGTCCAGGGGTACGAGCGTAAATAGACGTAATGCCTGCGTACACGTTCTATTGTAAATACAACCGGGGATCTGTCGCGATTAAGTTGCGTTTCGACGCGTGACCACACATCGGCTCCGGCCGTCTATATTTTTGCCGATTGTCTTGCGCGCGACCTCGAATCCCCGGTAAATGATAACCGGTTTTTAACCACCAGCGTCCGTTCGAAACTTGTATATAAGTAATACTGCTCCTCCGTATCGATTAACGCGCTCCTTCTTAATGAATTCGGTCGATCCGTAGCGTTCCAACAATTATATTAAAAAATTCTAGTTAAATATACGTCTTTAAAGTAAGGAATATATAAAACTGTAGTATGTTTTTCTTGTCGTGACGAAACAGAAGATGTACAGGATGTTCGAGGGACGATTGGAAAGAGAACGGGTGGTTACGTATGTATTTACTTACGGCGACGTGCTCCGCTCCGGTAACGTACGTGCCTCGAATATGGCCGCATTCGTGTTTAGAACAATAAAGAAAATCGTAAAGCGTTCACGATAAAGGCGGGTAGCGTTCCGCGGTGGAGCGTCGTTCAAGTAGTAATTGCGACACGGTTTAGTGCTTGTCACAATTTCACGTGCTCGTCGGCTTTCGCTAGCAACGACAACGACGACGACGACGACGACGACCGGCGGCTATATAAGAGGGGAAGGTAATAATCGTTAGTCTCGGGCAAAGCGACGGCGGCGGCGTTACGTCACACGGCCGAGTTTCTAGCATCCGTTTAACGCGAACGATTGCTCGCTCCGGCCATTCCGCGATCGATGCCCCTTTCCCGATGCGAGGCTACGTTCGCCGACACGGAATCGAGTCAATTTCGTCCGTTCGTTGCCCGTTTTGGTGCCACGGGTAATAAGCAGAATTGTTAAATGGATGGATGTCACCGGCGACCGTTTCGTTTCGTCCGAGAGGCAATTTTTGGACCCGTAATTGATCCACTTGTTTTTAAATACCCTTCGTCGGACCGGTTTTAATTTTTCTTTCTCGGAACTATAAAAATTTATACGATCAGGCCTTCAGCGTTGACAATCAAGTTTAAGTCGGCAAAATACGTATAAATCGGACGATTCCGACGAGCGCATATGCGAATGGTTTTTTGCCGGATGAAAGTGCAGAAAATATCTGAGGTTTGAACATTAGTTTGAACATTAATATTATCAACAAAACAGTTAATGTTCAATATATTAAAAGATATAGCTAGTTGTTTCCTGTTGAGTAGTACGTTAAAAAACGATTCACTTATACGATTCGTATCGTACGTCCGTCGGTTGCACCAGTGATGGCGCGCTTTCATTTTCCTTCCGCGCTAATAGAAACACGCGTGTAATTCATTAGTCACGGCGCGGTGAAACAAAAAGGAAAAAAGGCGTAATTAATTCGATAGAGAAAGAAATGTATCATCGTGGAAAGAATCAGCGCGGCGGTTGCTGGAGCGGTTCAACTTGAGAGATAGCCGGGAGCTTGTTTCTCGTCGCTTCTCGTTTCTGTACAGCAACGGCGGGCACCTGCAGCGGTCGTTATCGCGGATACATACATAGGCATATCCATCGTTCGTAAACAAGAAATAAATAAATTCCCAGCGGGCCGTAAAGAAATCCGTACCGAAGGCGTGCACCGTCGGTCGGATCGGTCGGTTGGTAGCTCGCCAACGAGGTTAGTGGGATTTGAGATTTTCGATAGCTCCTTCCTATACGGAGCGTATGTAACGTGTCGAGGATAACCGGCGCGTTCTCTTCTCGCGTGAACGTGTATTCGCCGGCGCGCGTGCACGAGAATGCTCGACCGTGTTTCCTTTCCGTGATCGCTTCCGAACCGAAGAACCGAGAGACGACGCTCGGGCTAATTTGCATGTGACTCGCTTAACCGAGTTCGATGCACCAAACGTTAACCCTTTCGCGGATGCTTTATCGCGCGAAGGAGAAAACGCGAGAAGGGGCTTTTGACCGATCGCACACTCCGCGCGCGCGCGTTTTTCTTTTTGCCAGAATTCCCTCGCGCGAACACGGGGGAAATAAAGAAGAGAAGATTTTCGTGTTCGCCGCGGTATCGCTCGGACTTATTTACCAGAGATACCGTGTCGCGACGGGCTTTCTCATTGCGAGAGAGCATCTACGATTAGCCGAGACCGATAATTCGTTATCGCCGTGCAGAAGGCGTCGGGAGATTGCCTCACGATTATCTGTTTCCATATGCGTGGCAACGAGCGAAAGGTTACAAACGAGTTTTCTCCTTTCCCACCTCGGTTTTGTTCTCCACTGGCCTGACGCAATTTCGGTGGGTGTCGATTTATAATATTAGTCACCGATTTCTGGCAACGGTGTCCCGCAAGGTCGCTGATTCGACAAAACTCCTTCGCGCTCGTCCTCCACGGCCTCCGCCTTTTAAAAACAGTCCGCAGGACTTTCAGAGATCTGTCTGTATTTGCGTAACGCGAAACCCGCTTGCCAATCGGTCCTTTTGACGTTGAACCGAACGAGAACGAAGAGGAGAGAACCCGTTGCCGCGAAAAAATACTCCGAATTAACTTTGTCGTCCGAACCGGTAAGAGGCGATACGGCAAAGTGTAAAGAAGCGTGGATAGTGGTCTCCGGGGAGAACGCTTCTTCTCGCCCACGCCTTCGCGGCGGTCATTCTGCGTTGTAAAGTGGAGTCCGCGATGCGTGGTACACGCGCGTGACTCACGCGACTTGATTTGGTTTTCATGAGGGAGGGACACACGGCGCACCTTGATTTAACGCAACATCTTCCTCGGCTAATTATGATTCATCGACAGTAGCCATCGATAGATACGACGTTTATGGAAATTTCTCCCCCCAGCTGTAACTAACGTAGACGCCTAACTGATAGGCGCCTAAGCATCCTATTAGATGCATCGGCCGCGCGTGCCAGCAGCAAATGCTTCTCTCACCGAACGGACAACCAGTCCAAGATCCTTGACTTTCAATCAAACGGAGGAAAAGAGAAACAACAATCACAACGTGTTGATTCAATCTTTCCCGTCACGTTTCAAATTGTACGGTACTCTGTTTTTTTAATTGTACAGTACATGCTTTTCATGCGGAATTGTTCTATGACGTCAGGGAAGGTTGATAATAACGACTTTGACTACGAAGAGTTTGGCGCGCGATATACCGGCCGTCAACCGGTTGGACAATTTTGGTCCGATCGGAGGGGGCCCCTCTTCTCGGCCACTTCGGATCGACATCGATTTTTGCTCTTTTCGAACCGGGTCAGCAAACTGTGGCGACCGACGAAGGACGCCAAGGGTGTTATTGCCTTCCTCCCCGGCCAGCGCGCTTCCTTCGTTTCGTCCACGGCGGCTGGTTCCACCGGCTAGTTTTTTTCTGCTCCCCGCGAAATTTGGGAGTCGACGGCCGTCCCTTCGCTCGTCCGTGACGAGCATTAATCTTGACAACGACCAAAGTATCCTCTTATTGGCGTTTTGCTGCGTTCCGTGGCTAAATCGGGACCCAAGAAGCAACGGTCGGTGAATTCGAAACGGTATTAAACCGATACCCCGGAGCAACCGACTTCTTTCGTAATTTCTTTGTATCGCGACGCAACGATCGCCTCATCTCACCCTGGCTCCTTTTTTCTCCCAACGAAATCTCCTCGGCTCCGGGGCCAGATTTATGGTGTACGGTAGTTATACCTACACTTTGTTGCGATTCCGGGACGCGATGAACGAACAGTCGAATATATTTCCGCGATACATCAAAGTGGATTCTGTTCTGATTTACTCGCGGCCGGCGGATCAGATGTTTCAAAGGGAGTCGAACTGGCTGGTCCGCATCAGGCATATTTTAAAGATTAACAAGAGGAAGTCGGTGCACGGTCGAAACGAACATTTGTCAGATGGATCGTCTGCTTTTTTACGACGCGTACGTCTAGTACCGTTTTCTTGCTCTTTAATAATGTATTACATCATGAATAATAAATCAACGGGGGCCCCGGATTCTCACGGCGTACAAAATCAATTTTATAAAAATCGTTTTATATTTTCGATTGAAATTCGATTATATCAGTACTACAGATTATCTATCTATTACCGTGATATTAAATGACAAACACTGACGAACGTTTTGTTGGAATGCTATCGAAACAATGAAAATTCTCGGCATCGCCGTGACGTCAAAATTCGAGAAAGACGTCTGTCGAGGGTGTCCGGTTCCTCGAAATCCGCGATACGTGCGTCGAAAATTTTTACCCCGAGAGAGACGGTGGACGTAACCGATATCCTTTCGTCTGAGGACGAGACGTTCGCTTCTTGACCTCGGTATCTCTCATTTGGCTTGCAAATTGTACAGCTAACCACTCGCGCGGCGCAGGATCGTCCGCGTTTCCATAAGAGCGAAGTCGCGTTCGAATCACGCGAAAACCCGCTGAGTCGTTTGCCCGTTGGATGTAAGAGTAAACGGGAGACGTGAAAAAGGAGGAAAACGAAGCTGGAGGAAACGGGAACGCGTTGTTTTGTAACCGTTCTCGGAGGAGGTTAAATATCATTCCATTCCGTTCGTTCCCCAGCGGGCAACGATACAAGCCGTTGAATAATTCGCGTGAAAGTTTCGCTGTGCACAATAAAAATTTCCCTGGGAGAACTCTCTCGGGGAACACGCGGCAGTCGATCGCGCTATGTATTTGGTCAGCCTTGACTGTCGACGATTATATAGTATATTATAATTACGAGAAATCTCTCTGACCCATGGACACATTTAACTATAAAAGCTGGTCAAGCTGCCAATACAGTATGATACGTCGTCGAAATGTTCAAGACGGCCAATAAATTCTGTTAAACGAGAGAAACTGGTTTAATCACAAATTACGAATATAAATAATATAATATAGATGTAAACATGCATATGTGGGTATAAAGTATATATAAATTTAAATGGGTATAAAGTAATGCCAAGCCAAGTGAATTGTGGATTGTACCATGCAGTGTCGTAATAACAATAATCATTCTTGCCGGCGGGATAAAAATGTCTGCGGCGTTCAACCGCAGAAGGTTTCGAATGAAACGATTCGAAGTGGTTTGCGGGAATGCAGTTGAACCCGTAAAAATGATAAAAGTACTCCGGCAATGGATTGGCTCTAAGAAACCAGTAAGAAGATACATTTTTGCTAGCGACATTCCGAAACCCGGCGACATTACCTTAGGCGAATTCCTCGTCGTGCGACCCTGAACGAAGCATAGAATCCAAATGCCTGCTTAAGAGCTCGTCCTGTTTCCTTTGTTCTCCCGCCACGTTCGCGAGGAGTCGGAAACTGAAGGAAGTCCGAGGCCAACGGTCAGAGAGTGTGCCACGCGGAAAACATGTCGGGCCGGGAAGAAATTGTTGTTCCGCCGGCAATCTCCTTTTTATGCAAATTTCCGCGTATAGTTCAAGGCGAGCGGAATGAAGTCTAGACGCAAAACACATTTCGCTCTTCCCGTTCTCGACATCAACGGCCCCGCTGGACATCCTTTTTCTTAGCGGAGCCTAGCTGATTGGACGACGACACTTTAAATGGCAGCGGGAGAAACGATATTCACCGTATTTTTCTCGATCCATCCTGGACGGCCGCAAGCCGTATCAAGTGCGTGCATTGCGTAACGTGTGTACACGCCGCGAGTCCTCCGACACAATGGCGTTAACGAGCGACAATCGACGGAAAGGCTACGAACGTGTGTCCGCTTGACTCGCGCAATAACGCCTTTCTGTTGGCCACGTTCGTGTTCTCGTCGAGTTGAATTTTCGCTTCCTCGATACACCGCGGCTTCTTCTCGGCTCTCGCTGTCGCCTCTCTAAAAGTCGTTCCTACGAAACGCGTTTTACGAAACCTTTATCGAAGCTACTCGTCGAGCAGTCGAGTAAACTTTGGATAATTGCGATGATTTCTTTATTCGCCTACGCACTACTCGAGACTTATGAAACCGAAATCAAATAAAAAGGCAGGAAAAGAGGCAGACGACGTGAGATGACTTGGTCGGACGCAAACGATTTCGAGAAATGAAAATTCGAAAGTTACATTATACTGCGGGGACCGTTTAGGTCCCAATAGAAGAACACGATGCGGTTAAGTTCATCTCATTAGCGGGTCCGCAACGCGGAAACCCAAGCGGTAACTCCGTTGGCAATTAAAGAAAGGCATAGCGACCGGCGGCGCGTCGCGTCCGTCCGGCTCGGTCGTTCGGTGCACCCTCGAATGCAAATCCATTGTGCAACAACTGCAACCGTTACAAAGTTACCAACGCGGTGAAATTCGTTCCAGTTGCGTTCACAGCTCGTTAGCCGATTACACAACGTTGCGCAACCTCCTACTCTCAGGGGCAGTCGAACACGTTTTAGAGACCTACCCTACGAATTATCCGCGCTAACAGTCATCGGGAATAAGCGAGTTCGGTAAAGCCGGGTAGGAGGAANCCCAAGCGGTAACTCCGTTGGCAATTAAAGAAAGGCATAGCGACCGGCGGCGCGTCGCGTCCGTCCGGCTCGGTCGTTCGGTGCACCCTCGAATGCAAATCCATTGTGCAACAACTGCAACCGTTACAAAGTTACCAACGCGGTGAAATTCGTTCCAGTTGCGTTCACAGCTCGTTAGCCGATTACACAACGTTGCGCAACCTCCTACTCTCAGGGGCAGTCGAACACGTTTTAGAGACCTACCCTACGAATTATCCGCGCAATTATTCCCGCTCGACGGGAATAAGCGAGTTCGGTAAAGCCGGGTAGGAGGAGGATCCGGCGACGAGCCTCGGACGTTAACGTGCGCGCGGTGGTCAGGCTCGTAACCGCGATAACCGAGCAACGACTCGCGTACAATGTCTCCAGCCACGGATGTCGATGACCCTCGAACGTCGGTATCGGGGCAAGAAGAGAGAGAGGGAACGAGGAGTTAGAGAGGAGAGGAAAAAGGACGATATGCGGCAGGAACGGCGGAAGAAGACGGAAAGCAGTAAGGGAAATAAAAAAAAGAAAAAGACGAGCTCCTGGGAGGAGACGGAGGAAGCTACCGCCGTAGACGACAGCGGGTTTGTCGGACCGGCCCCGGTGTGTTTAGTAGTTAGGTAGCTAATGGATGCCTTAAAGGACGACTGATGCACAAGGTTGTGTTGCACGCCGTAGACTCTGATCCCGGTGTTAGCACCGATTTCCTGATCCACCGCGCTGCACCAGAGGGCAACGAGCACTTAACGTTTCTACCCAGTTCTCTGCCTCTCTCCTGGTTGACCCTGGGTCGTTGATCTTACACCAGGCTACGTATACAGTTTTAATGGGTCCACGCTCGGTTGTTTTAAGTAACACACCATTCCGAGCTTTGGAGTTGATCCCCCCGGTCGTGGGAAGAAACGGACGATCTTCCCATTTAGGAGACCACCGAAACGCTCACCCGGGGGACGAATCGCGCCGGCAACGAGGACACGGCTGCGAACTCGGCCGCGCAAAAGCTCCGACGAGACGCCTTGATGCGCGTCGCACTCGGCTCCAGAGATACTAAGGTGAAAGTGTATACTTTCTATGGAGCTCGAGATACTACCGCGTTCAGCGCCGGTTAGAACTTCATTCCCTAACGAAAAAACGATCTCCGTCCGATCTATGGTAATTGAATCATTTGCAAAATTGAGAATTTCGTAATAGCGAGGTAACGAGACGATGTCCGAGGTTCGGTTCGGGCGCATTCGTGCGTGTCAACCGGTCGATCGGGGTCCTAAGTACGCTTTAATCGCACGAATTCGAGGGGCTCGCTGGAGAAATAATGACGTGATGACTGCTTAAGAGAAACAAACACAGTGAAAGTATTGTTGCGTCGTTAAATATTAAACGCAGTCGTTCGCGAAACCGACCGGGAACGATCCCACGACATTTTCAACGATCGCTCTAGCCACCTCGCTTGAACCGTGAAACGGGCTGCAGTTTATTTCTATCCTCGACGCGATTGAACAACGTTTGCCTTACTACCTGCATCTTAATAGACCCGATAGACGTTACAAAAGTGTACGCCATTTCTCGAGTCTCTCATTAAAATCAAAGACGGTTTAGAGATCCGTGCTTGTCTACGTGTGTCGATCGCGTAAATCGAAAAGCAGAAAGACACCGCGAGTTTCTTAAATATTTACGGTACTTTGGAAATGCTATTAATGCTAATTCAAGCCATTCTTCAAGGTATTGCATAGTGCTTAAAACTCATTTGTTTTATGTCTTTTCGAGAAATCAGCCAAGCCGATCGGTAACGGCCAGCAATTACTTACAATTGTATACTTTTTTCTTTATTTATCCTTATCTGTAAACGCGCTTCTAAATATATTATAATTGTTGTTAGGTTCCACATTTTTCAACAAATTGTTGTTATGTTCCACAGTTGAAATTCTATTTTCAAAATATGTACAATAAAAATTGTAATCGAAAACTCGGACTCAGGAGGGTAACCAAAGAAGCACGACAGTGAAACGGTCCAGTTTCCTGTTTGAGCGTTCGCGGTTCAAGGAGCTCGTAAATTCGTGCCGTTGTCCGACGATGTCGTTGCCTCCTGGACAACAAAGAAACGACGCGACAGTTCCTTCGATCGGTGTCGGTCTTCCGCTTCTCGGTGTCAAACGAACTTGCGAATACATCAGTCAGTGTCCCGCTACGCGGTGGCCGGTTGCCACTTTCGAGATGTTCCGTTCTTTCGTTTCCTTCTTCGAAGGTGGCCATAGGATTGCGAGCGACTCGCTTTAACGCGCGTCCCGCGATTAGACCACCGCGGTGGCAGGCTTCTTGCCGGCCATACCAGCAAATGCCTCGTTTACCTTCTAACGACTTTAACACCGCAAAAAGCATCGCACCCCGGGAAGGTTCGCCTCCTATTCTCATCGCGGCTACCAGTTTTCGAATAAAAATCGCTGGAAACCACGCGAAATCCAACAGCGCCGTGTACATAATTGCGTATCGCCTTCTTGCACGGTTGATGTTATCCGCGGGAGCCATTTGGCGGTCCGTCAGTCCGGCAACTGGTTTTTCCCCTATCACAATATGTAAATAAATGATTATTATCTAAAAGGAGATCTTTATTGGTCCGGCGTCGCTCCTTCCAGTAACTATTTTACATTTTCCCGGAGAAATCCGAAACGCCATGCTCGGTTACGTCTGGTTCCATGATTTCTTGTTAGAACCCGTTGATCAAGCTCGTTTTCTTCTATAGCCATCAGAAACGAATCTCTCCTTTCGTCGAATAAGAAATTCTATCTCTCGTTACATGAGTTTAGTTTCTCGTCTAGCTCGGTCCCCCCACTCTTTCGAATAAAATTAGCCTTAGATTCGAACTACGTTAATTACGTAGTATGTAGTATGACAGGGTCCGGCAAGTGTGTCGAGTTCGGTTACTCGGAGACAGTCACGCTCGCTCGAACCCGCGTTTAGACGAAAGTCGAGTTTCCGTCGCTATACCTTTCAAGGTCAAGACTTAATGCACCCATGTAATTAACCTTTAACAACTTGCCAGGCGGCACTTTGTCTTTTTGCAGAGAAATCCGAGCGCGAACGGGGAGATCTCAGGATTTCTCGTTTGAGCCGTCGTCGCCGTTGCACCGGGTCCGATCCAACACGGAATCGATCTACTTAAAATTCAGTGGGTTCAGAAAACTTATGGATGCGCAAGGAGCTCAGACGTTAATCTTGCTTCTTCGATTCGTATGCTGACCCTATGAACGTCGCGGTAATCTCGCGGGGAGAGCGAAAAAGTTTCTTTCCATCTCACCTTTCCGAATCGTTCTGTTACGTAAAAAAGGCCTCCCCTTGATGGATTAAATAGCGAGCCTTCTTGACATTTGTTAGAAAAGATTAGAAATCTTCACGCATTTCAAGTTTCAAGATATATTAGCAAGAATATGTGATGAACTTCGTGTTCCCGGAGTTTAACTATATGGGAATGCAACCTCTTTTTGGTTAGTAACACTCGCGTATAAAATTTCGGCCTCGATTTATCGTACCACCTGTTGGTCGGTACTCGCAGCTGCCTACTTGCTATTACCAGGAGTTTGTTCAGCAGCGTTACGAACGCGCAGGTGCTACTTTGAGAGGACAAAAAATACAATTTCGATTCCTTAGTCTATACTCGGTGGTATTCGCTGAAATCTGTTCATCATCCCTGCGCCATAGTCGTGTTTCGTTGACGTGGTTCCGACTGACGTTGCGCAAAAGTTCAAACGGTAGATACCGCTCTGATGGAAGTTGAAATTGAGACGAAACGAGCTGCTCGTTTGGGGTAAGATCGCCGAGCAGATCGAGCACGAACTGAATGTGCAATATAGTAATACGTATAGGCTCGCTGAAGACACTCGCTCGTACCCAAGACAAATTAAACTCGAATGTGCATGCTATTTGTTTCATGGAAGGCGCGATCTTTACGAGAATCGTGCATACGTGCGCGGTAACAACAAAGCGTGGGAGTTCGACCTGGGCTTGATCGGGGAAATCGAGATCACGTGCATTACAAGCAGTGCGGCGACGGCGACGCGCGCACCACGGCCCGCTGCACTCACTTCCTCGACTTCTGGACTTGTTTCCTAGCGTTTACGTGATTACGTAAACCTAACTTAGGTTCCTTGTCTCTGTTTGCGATTACGTTTCACCCTGCAGCGATATACGCCCGGGTATGTCTTGCCAACAAAGAGCAGAAAGATTAAAGATTGTAGGGTCACATTCTACAGATCGTGCATCTTTACGTGAACAAAGTGAAATTCGTAATAACGTTGCTGTAATAAAAATAGTAAAATTAAATGGAGATCAGTTCGTCGTGCTGAAAGGTATACAACTAATAATTAAGCCGATGAAACAAGTAGTTTTGAAACCGAGACCCTATCTTGTGCCGCAACTTTAAATCCGACGTTACGACGATAATAATTGCGATGCCGTTGCTGCATCTTGTTCGAAAATTAGAACTTTCAAGTAAATGAATGTTCAAATAGCCTTCAATTATCGTGATCCCCTGTTCTCTAAAACCGATTGCCTTTCCCTTCTTAAGCCCGCAATCTGGTTACGCCTTCGACGAAACGATTTTCCTTCCACGTAAGTACTCCTCGCTTTTTAATCCTTCATTCGCCCTGCCACTCATCGTTGGTACCCTTCTACTCTGAGAATGAATCGTTAATATCATCAAACGTCGAGGGTCGATATCGGAACGGTCTGGCCATCGAATAAAGGGTTGAAACGTGGCTCCCCTTATCCCTAGTTCGTACAAAGAAACGCCAGATACGACTGGCAATGTACCAGTCGTCTGCAATTAGAACCGAGATAATGAGTCCATTCGATAGAGTCTGCCCACGGTTGTCGGCCGGTATTGGCATTTGCCAACCTACATATCTAGACAACCGATGGTCCTCGCCCGGACAAGATCTTATCCGAAACTAACCGTAACCAGTCGGCCTATCGAGCGAAAAATCTTGGGACATCGCGAACGTGTCCGAAGTGGACACATTTCGCACTCTTTCACAAATGTGAAACTGGATCATATCAGTGAAAGGACAAATATCGGTTTTCGAAAAACAAGTAGAATTTCTACAGCGAATAAATATTAAGTCGGAGCAAACGTGAACTTCACCACCGAAAATATCACTTGTTTCCTAATGTATGGATCTAGATCAAACAATTCTTGTATCGCTGACCCTCACACCGTCGGTCGTAAATTTCCACGAGTACAGAATAATCGTGATCGTTCGCAGTTTCATAGTCGCCAATAGTAATTAAAGCGACGTGCTTTCCGCTCGGAAGTACACGAACAGGAATACCTGATCGCCGGCAAGCCAAGCGGGGCTTCGTCTCGCGTTCTCTGATCTACTCTGCGGGATACCGAACAATGCTCCCTAATGATGCTTACACTGACGTCGGTTCATCGATCCCTTCGCTACATCTGGCCCCTTGTAACTATCGAGTTTTTCCAGTTGAACTCGCGNAGAGTCTGCCCACGGTTGTCGGCCGGTATTGGCATTTGCCAACCTACATACCTAGACAACCGATGGTTCTCGCCCGGACAAGATCTTATCCGAAACTAACCGTAACCAGTCGGCCTATCGAGCGAAAAATCTTGGGACATCGCGAACGTGTCCGAACTGGACACATTTTCGCACTCTTTCACAAATATGAAACTGGATCATATCAGTGGAAGGACAAACATCGGTTTTCGAAAAACAAGTAGAATTTCTACAGCGAATAAATATTAAGTCGGAGCAAACGTGAACTTCACCACCGAAAATATCACTTGTTTCCTAATGTATAGATCTAGATCAAACAATTCTTGTATCGCTGACCCTCACACCGTCGGTCGTAAATTTCCACGAGTACAGAATAATCGTGATCGTTCGCAGTTTCATAGTCGCCAATAGTAATTAAAGCGACGTGCTTTCCGCTCGGAAGTACACGAACAGGAATACCTGATCGCCGGCAAGCCAAGCGGGGCTTCGTCTCGCGTTCTCTGATCTACTCTGCGGGATACCGAACAATGCTCCCTAATGATGCTTACACTGACGTCGGTTCATCGATCCCTTCGCTACATCTGGCCCCTTGTAACTATCGAGTTTTTCCAGTTGAACTCGCGACACTCGTTCCATTTGACTCTTTTGTGTCCAGTAGACAGTGGCCAGTGGCTTCGGCGCAAAAACTGTGTAATGCAAAAATCTATAACCAGGTTGTTAGTTTTTCATCGGTTATAAAATGGTACAGGACCGTGTCAGCGATCGTGAATGAGTTAACTTTCATTTCCAAAGCGTTTTTAGAAGAATTACTTATGACGTGGAAAAATGCCTCGGCAATAATTATTTAAAAAAAAAAAGTGGTACTCCACGGTGCGATTAACGGCTTTCACCGTTGTTCTATGGGCTAGGAGGGAGTCGAGGATCGAAAGAGTCGCTCGACAGGAGCGTTGACTTCGCTTTCTAGAGTCTGTTTAGATCATCGGATTATATACTGCGATCTGTTCTAACGCGATCGACAAGCACAGGCTGCGATCTCTAGACCATTCGTTATTTACAGAGCGAGACATTTGAATGTGAACGTTTCCATATATTAAGCGTAATTAGAAAACCGTGAACGAAATGGGTCTGCTGTCCGACCGTTAATGGAAAGAGCGAAAGTAAAGCGTTTGCGTTTACAACTGCCTCGCGCAACGTTACTTCACTCGTGACGTCTCCGTCACGCTTGTCCGAGAGAAACGCTCATCGCGTTTTATAATTCATAATTTATTTATCTGTTCGCGGTTTATTTCTGTTTCACGCGTTTTGACGGTCTGTTTCTCGATTTCTTGCAGGGGTAAATACGCTACGGTGAGAAGATGTCGGGAGAGATCCAGTGGGAGGCAGTGGGCCGCGAAGTTCCTCAGGAAGAGGAGACGAGCACAGGAATTGAAGGCGGAAGCGCTTCACGAAGTAGCGGTGCTGGATGCCGCAGTGAATTGTCCTCGGCTGGTATCGTTGCACCAAGTGTTTGAGACCAATACCGAGATGGTCCTGGTCCTAGAAATGTAAGTTTAAAAATGTTACATTGCATTTTATCATAGACTTGTCACAAACTCGTTGTTCACATAGGATTTTTGTGAATGAAATTCCATTCTCGACTTTTAATTTTCTGCAGTTCGAAACTCTATTGAATAATTCTGATGAAACTGAATTTGATTGCATGGATTTGCAATGCAGATACTCATATCGATTGGGGTCACTCGTTTTGTTCGCAGGGCTCCCGGTGGCGAGTTGCAAATGATATTGGACAGAGACGAGGTACCGGAAGAGCGACAGGTCGCCAGGCTACTGAGGCAGATTTTAGACGGAATAGCCTTTCTGCATTCCTTAAACGTCGCTCATCTCGACATCAAGGTAAGCCACTAAATTTATTCAACGCTTTCAAGGAAATTTTGCGCGAGGCTTGTTAACACATGACAAAGCGAAGTATTTCGGTCAAGTCACGGGTTTTATCTACGGCGCGTCAAAAACAGAGTGGCTCGATAAGAACCGGTAAAGTGTTGTTTTAGCAAATATTTCTTATCTACATTATTCACCTCGGTGTGAAATACCTCCTGGGGATTCACCGGGCGCATACTTTGTTCGGAAATAATTAATATAAAATTGAAATGGACAAATTATGATACTTCTAATTTTACTTTTGATAAAGTATCTCAATTATAAGATCTTTATTATTATAAAGTTTTCAAAAGTCTTCTTTTAATAGATTATTGTTTTTCGGACGTGTGACCCGTTTACCGCGACAGACTCTCACCCTCACAATATAGAACGGTCGTAGATAGTCGCGCCCAATCTCGGGGATCAAGCTTGGGTGTAAAAAAGAAACTGGTTGGCAACGAAACAGCGACATTTCAGACGGTGCTGGCAGTTTCTCAGCGACGCAACGTGTTCCGCGTCGCGGATGGTGCGAACGACCTAAATTGTTATGTAAAAGTATCCGTGTAATAGGACGATCCTTGCCAAACATCGAAAAGCGGGCGCGAAAACCGTTGCGCTGTCAGCGGATCGGCGAAAACCGCGATTAGCATATCCCCGCGGGGTCGTCGATCGATTTTTCTTGCCGCGAGTAGGCCAGGAGTTACGACGAGGATCGCATTAATTCGCGAAGCGTTTTCCCCGCGAAACGCAATTCACATTGTTGCGACGGAAAGTGACTTTCTCACAAATTCAAATATTTGTTAGAAAGTGGAGAGACGTTCTCATTGGAATGCGATGCGATCGGCGGGGATGGCGTTTTTCTTTGAAAGCCTCGTTATCATAACAAAGTAACGTTTGTTAAAAGAAGAATAACAAAACGGGTAGCACGTGCACGAGCGAAATGGAATCATCGCGATGGAATTCCGACGAATCCGGCCTGGATAGGGTGTTTCTGCCTACTCGAAATTATTTTTGTAGCAACCTCGAGGGAGTCGCGTCTCGCCGCGAAACTTTGCCTCGAAAATAACTCCGTCCGTCCCTTCTGCCGGGTTTTTTACTCCAGGACCGGCGTCGCACGGACACGAGCGTCGCGTCGCGCCGCGACGGAATCTCCGTCCCATGGCGCGATGAAAATGAATCGGCGTTATTTGCATAGTTGCCCCGGTTTATCGGCCGATAAATCTCTCAATTTTGTCAATAAATCGGTTTGAATTACGCTAAGCGTCAGGCTATGGCGATACGTCTCGGACGGACACGCGTTACTTTGCATGCGCGTCGCGGCCCGCAGTGTACACGCGACAAGAGATTTTTCTCTCCTCGCGATAAACGATGGTTCGCAATTTGCGACGTGCGGAACCCAATAACGCGTCTTGTCGCGACACACGAGGCGTAGGTATACGCGTACACACGTGTTTATCGATTATCGACGTGATCGATATGGGTGAGCCAAGGAGAGCAAGTCGTATTAATAATATTCCATCGACGACACAGGCGATGGGTCGCGTATCATAGCCTTCTCCTTTTTTATTTTTTTCCCTTTATTCCTTTTAACGTGGCTCGGATTATAATCATAGTTATGCAACCCAATTACCAGGCTTTCGCAAATTGATAGCAATTTGCGGAGACACAACCTATAAAGTACGCAACTAAATTGCGGCGCCGGCGAGAGGGAGCCTGTTAAATTCGCTTCTACGACGGATTATACGCAAATTGACCGCGCGGCAAATTAAATTACCGAGGAATATTACGATCGCGCTCGCAATGAAGTGACGTCGATATTTTTGCAAGTTAAAGCGTCGCATATAAGTCTGAGCGCTCTTTGCATTGTCTTATCGGTTCTTCAAACTCGGTATCTCGCGATTACGCATCCACCGGCATTATCACGATGTTTTCCGAGCGATAAGATAATTCGGTGCGTTCTGGCTACGCGCTATACGTGTCCAGCATTTAACCCACTGAGGCTTCGCTTCGCGTTGTACGTATCTCCTTCGTGAAAGGAAAGTTGAGGGATTCCTGTGATGCTTTATTTCTTATCATGTTATTTCTTCCATCGTCGAGAATAATCGATTCGTGCCCGCGTTCCGACGAATGAATTACAGATGCGCTTTCCTATCGATTGGCGAAAGTTTCATGGCACTATAAACATTTAAATCAGACATTTAAATCGCTCCTTGATTCCCTCTCCGGCGAACGATGAAAGTAAACTGTTTAACGTCGCCGTGAGACGTGGCTATCAAAATATTTTTTCGCTCGGGGGGCTGGTAACACGTTTTTGAATCGTCGACCCGCGAGCCGCCGTCATTCACGATCGCGAGAGCGTGGCCGGACGTGAAACGATCAACGATCGTACCGAAAGGAAAAACGGTACTCCAGTTTTAAAACTTTCCATTTCGCTGGGTTTCGCTTTTCGAGAAATCATCACTCTCGGTTCGATAGCGGCGCGCCGCGCGGCTCTCGCCGCGATGCACCGTAGCGTATGTATCTACGCACGCATCCACGCCGGCGTGCACTCTCCTCTCCAGTTCATCTTAAAATACCACCGTGCCACGAATTCACGCGATATGCCTAACCCAAATATAGATCCCGCAGTTATGAATGGAAAAATGCACACGAATTCTTTGGCCCCGTTCCAAGAGGCTCCGTTGGCCGACGTCCACGGGGTTCTATAGGCGCCGCGGCGCGACGTCGATGCCAGTTTCGTGCGGCTACGAAACCGCGCTCATCCCGCGCCCATTGCATTTCTTGTAATTGATAACTCGGAATGAGTCGAAGGAGATAAAACGTTGCATCACTATACTGATTAATTCCTGTTCTCGATTCGACGCGAATTTTCTACACGTATAAAATATGAATTGGTATCGCTTCGTCGATCGAGCAATCTATTCATATTATGTACACAATATGTAATATGGTCTCGTAGGTGNTTTTAAGTAACACACCATTCCGAGCTTTGGAGTTGATCCCCCCGGTCGTGGGAAGAAACGGACGATCTTCCCATTTAGGAGACCACCGAAACGCTCACCCGGGGGACGTCCGCGNGTACGAACCTGTACGAACGACCGGTTGAACGATCGGCCGTCTCGATACACGTACAATAATAAACGCTATGCGTATCTAAGCTGGCGCCAATGATCCCGTGTCTCTTTTTCTATTTGCCCTCGGCGAACCGCGATAATCGCGTTGTTTGAAATTAGCGCGCGCCTTACGTCGGTCAGAAGGAATATTATTCTTGGCTTTCAGACGGGCGGAGTGGCAGTTTTTCAACGGATTTTCTATAGTAACAGAGGCGATTGACCTCCTTCTCGGTAGAGAAAGGGAGAGATTCATCAATGAACTCTTAGCCTAGCCTTGATAGTCGGAGGAACAAACTCGTACCGAGAATTCCACTTCTGGTCGTGGTCAGTGGCTCGTCACGCCATGCCGGTTCCCCCGGATCGATGCACGCCAAGTGCCGGCCAGTTCGTTCATTAGGCACGTTCGATGAAATCGATTCATCGGCCTCTTAATGGGATAACCGGGCCCCACCCCCGTCCCGCGGAATCGCGCACCGAACGAGCGCGATACCGGGCCAAGGAAAGAAGGAATCGATATTTCATACGTCGAGGGAAAAGTGACTGGCCTATCTCCTCCTTTCTCTCTCCCCCACTTATCAGCAATCGCTTCAATATTATCTCTTCTTTAATAGCGTCATGAAATTCGAGAAGAATAACATTTTTCTCTTAAATAAAAAAGACGAGTTTTTATTAAATTATATGACCATACAGTTCGATATCTCGTACTATTATTCGCGAGAGCATTGGAAATTTCATTTTTAAGTTCTGATAATAACGGCTTCAACGATTTTACAAAATGGCATCTATAGTAGTTTGTTGACGGTTCGTCGCGAGTAAATTGATCGAGGCACGCTTACGCATCGTGTGAATCGAGCTCCTCTCGCCCAGCGGTCAGTCGAAACGGCTCTTTCTGGTCCCCCCGAACCCTGCCACGTTACATTCATGGTTCGCTCGGTCGTGTGCACGCATACCGTGCACACAGCTAACGACGCGGTTGTAAGCGTGCACGGGCTTACTTTATTCGCGTCTGGCAGCGCGGCGTAGGGTCGCTTCCCCCCTTTTCTCAACCGCCGGAAGTTTCAATGAACGCGAGAGACGGATCCTCATAAATTGGTTGTCCGTTGGCTAAAAAGCGTTACGTCTTTCAGCCGGCCGCAGACATTTTTGCACGTGCCTCGCATTCTGCGACCCGGCGCACAAAGCTTCGATTCGAGAAAATCCTATCTCCGTTTATCACGACGAATACTCGGCGTCGACTGGATACGCGACATCGTGAGAATTACCTCGACCGTTTTTATCCCGCCGAGGTGGATAACCCTCGCGGTGTAATGGCTTTCGTCCTTCCTGCAGTTTTTGCGATCGCTCTCTGCGTTACGTTAAACGACGACTTCCGACAGACCAGGAACTGGCTCACCTGTTACATTTTCCTAGACACGCTCGATCGATGCGTTGCACGAACAGAGCGTCGCCGAGTCTAATCGAACCGATCCGACTCGATCGCGAGTTAGACGCGAAAATGATCATTTTATCCGGCGAGGACAATTGCCGGCGCGATAATACTCGCGGTAATCGATTGCAACGCCTACGTCGCGCAAAAGTCCGACGCAGGAACTTCGCAAATGACTAATTATGGAAATGTCTTTGTTCCTTATTGAACGACTTCCGGATCTCGGACGCTTCAGACCGACGACGACGTTCGTCCGACCGTGTGAAACACATGAAGAAAAACAGAGAAAAACGTTTCGCAAGACGACTTAGATGATCGGTGAACACGAACTGTCCTCTCTGAGTTCAACTTTAGAGCATTAGTTTTGAATCAGAAGCATTCGCGTGGCGTAGTCAAGTCACGTTCGACTCGGTGTACACATACATATATACACAACAGAATGTAACGCATAAAGTGAATCCCCTAACGCGGCATGGAACGAGCCGTGCACGCCACTATTTCTACTCTACCGCATTTTCCTATGAGGATTTCGAAATGAGGAAACGAAGCGGAACGATCTCGGTGGCTTTTAAAATATCGACTCGGTTTGCTCACGGTGTCTCGCGAAAAACAGCGTTTCACGAAACCCGTGAACCAACGATGACTCCGGGCGGTGAAGTAGCGTGAGCCAGTCGAGCGGGGAAAGAAACGCTTTTCCTTAAACGCCTCTGTCACGCCACGTGGCACGAGAGTCTTACCGCAGGTGTCAATTTGCTATCACCGGCGATGCCGCGCGATGCGTCGTCGTCGCGCGGCGGCGGCCGATTCGATGTTTATTCCTGGAAACGCGAAGTCACGCAGCTGAGAAACTTCCCGAGCCCATGAAACGGTGAACGAATTCCTTCGGCGTTGTTTTTCGCGAGATCGAAAACGTAGGCGAGTGAATAGAGGTGAGAGAGGATACGTAGGCGTCTCGTTCGAACGGTTACGTACAGTGGAGAGGCGTTCTATAGAGCGTATACGCGGATGCAAACGCGATCACCGATAAGAAAGGTCGTGGAGCGGCCTAGCTGCTCGCGATTCATGCTTCTTTCCCGATCGGTTTTTAGCCGAACTCTTCCCGAGAACTCTTTCCTCTCGGAACAATCGAACAATGCCCGCCACCCCCCCGGCCCCCTGCATGCCGAGAGAACGTGTCCCAGGTAAAAAGTGAGACGTAAAGAAAGGAAGAGAGAGGAGGAGTGGGGGAAGGGAGGAAAGTTCGTTGCTGGCCTATTGTCAACTTAACGCGACCGGTTTACGACCTCCTAGGTAGAGGGACGATTATGTTTTCAGAAACCATTGGCGGTGAACGGTCGAATGGGGTCCGAAAGGGCGTCATTATCGAGCGATTTATTAAATACCCAACGAGAGCAGAACACTCGAGTGTCGCGATTAATTGCACCGATTACTACCTGGCGAACGGAATCGGCCTTTATTCAGTACTTTTAATTAAGTGCCACTGCATGTACCCATTGGGACGCTTAACGATCGTTAACTACGCTCTTGTAACGCCGGCCTATCGAGAAAAACCCGCCTTGCCGATTGCTGCAACGTAACGAGATGTTTCCACCCCGTTCTCTACGCTTCTTGTAAATGCATTATTGTTGCAACGAACGAAGAATAATAATNCACCCCGTTCTCTACGCTTCTTGTAAATGCATTATTGTTGCAACGAACGAAGAATAACAATAATATGTCACAACGATTTTATTTGGTATCTTAATAAAATATACATAAGATAGAGTATATGTTTCTATATATATGGAATTGATCGATGGAAAATCAATTTTTCTTAAATTCGCCATTCGTTTTCAGAGATTCAATTGCTAAAATGTTTCGGATGTACGTACACGAGTTTTTCTTATACTTTAAAACGCTGGCGAATTCCTCGGGTCTAAAGAAGCGAGTAGTCGACAGGAAGAGGGAAAAATTGCGAGTACACGGGCTCTCGGGACGATTAATTACCCTGATTACGTGACGAACGCACCGGTGAACGGTCATTTATTAAATACGTTTAATTAAGTGGCATCGCGTAGGCACGAGGCATGTAATGATCGCTCAAACCGTGGTACCGGGGACCGTGGAAAAAACTGGCCCGATACATGTTGCTCCGCTACGGCTGCCACTGTGTTCCGTCCGACCGCTTTTGCCCGCGAACACGTTTCCCTTGCGCCCCGAGCCCTTGCTATCAGCCGCTGTTGCTGCTGCCGCTGTTGCTCTGGTCACTTGATAATTGCGACGACAAGATCGCTCGAAATAATTTATTCTCGCTGTAAACGTCTCGGATAAAATATGAAACAATGTTGGCGCTCGGAGACTAGAGCGGAGATCGCATCGTACGTTTAATCGTGACGGTTTGATTCCGTCGGGCTAAAATACGATCGTATCTGTTGCGTTCGTTCCGAANTCGCGGATAAAATATGAAACAATGTTGGCGCTCGGAGACTAGAGCGGAGACCGCATCGTACGTTTAATCGTGACGGTTTGATTCCGTCGGGCTAAAATACGATCGTATCTGTTGCGTTCGTTCCGAGCACCCGCGAGCAATTATACGGAACAGGGAAAGAAAATAACAAGCCCCTTTTGTCCCCGTTCCGACCGAACGTAGGAAATTCGTCGACTTGATTTGAATAAGACCTTCGCTTTCTCTGCTGGAGCTTATTATCGTCGCGGATTTCCGTTTCTTTTCAATCCTCGGTTACATTGGGAGAATATACGAATTCTTGTTCCTTTCAGCCACAAAATCTGGTCTTGACCGGCGAGTTCCCGGACTGCGACGTGAAACTTTGCGACTTTGGTATCTCGCGGTACATCAGCCATGGCGCGGACATACGGGAGATTCTGGGCACGCCCGATTATGTTGGTGGGTATTCTCATATGAAAGAAGTAACGGTGAATTTTTTTGTTTCTGAATCAACGAAACAGTCCAATGTGACTATTAGCTGCCTTATAACAATTAGCGTCAGTCTTCCCTAATTCCATTATATTAGAGAAACAGGGCCATAGCATAATTGGTGTTATTAGTAACAGTGGTACTACTAGTAGTAGTAGTAGAAAGCATTTAGGATCGTTTAACTCTATCATAATTCAGTAATATTTCATTTATTATGTTAATTCCGTCTTCAAATCAATTTTAATGATTGTTTCAGCTCCGGAGGTTTTGAACTACGAGCCTATCAGCTTGGCAACAGATATGTGGTCCATCGGGGTTCTGTTGTACGTTCTGCTAACGGGATGCTCCCCGTTCGGCGGTGACACGAAGCAGGAAACGTTCTGCAACATTAGCCGATGTCGCCTAGATTTTCCCGACGATCTGTTCGAGGACGTATCCGAGGAGGCGCGCGATCTCATGCGCAAGCTGATGGTCAAAGATCCAAAGTAAGTAATACGCGTGTCGTCGATTCTTTCTTTCCGCGCGTTCACTCGCCGAAAGTAATGGCCGACCGTGAGAGTACAACGGGCGCGCGTCGACAGTGGAATGTCGCGATCTAACGATCCGCGGTGTGGTATAGGTACCGCGTAACGCGATTGCTTTCGTTCCTAGAAGCTAAATAATGCCAATGCGCGTGACCTAACTAACAATGTTCCGGAGATCCTCCGAGGCTCGGGTCTATCTTCTTTCGCTTCGGAGTAAACGGTAAGCTGTAAACGTTCCCGGTAGGTCGGCCAGTATGCTTCTCCGAAGGCATTATTTTCACCAGTGCCGGAATTCTCAGTAGCGAGTTCTCCGATAATGCTTATCCTCGTTAGTCTTCTATCGGCGACTACGTGGCGCGGCCGCTGTTTCGCGGCCGATAAGCTGGCGAGGTCGTAGGCGAAAATCCCGTATCGTTCGTTAACGCGATCCTCGCCGTCGAAACACGATCGTTCTGCTTCCTGAATCGAGTGTGCATAGAGGCAAAATGATGAACGGCATTCCGGCGCGGCTACTTTCTTCGAAACGGGAAGGAGGACGACTACACATTGAACGAGTTCCGTTGAAAAACTTGTAGATTTCCTTATCGTCGACCAGTCGGACAGCTGGGAGGAAGTCCCCATCCGGAATATCCTCGCCCTTCCAGCGCGAAAACCCGCTTATCTCACTGCCAGTGCGTGCTTTATCACGGCAAGTACTTACGCGCGACGTATTCGCTCCCTTTCCTCCTCGCCGCGCCGCCGTCGTCCGCGTCCGCGTTTCCTTTCTTTTTTTTTTCCGTGGCCGCGCGTTACGCCACCAGCTGGCTCGGTTAACGCTGGAGACAAGAAGTCCCGCGGCTCTTGCCGGAAGTCGCGACGTCGATGGATCGGGAAGTCGCGAGACAGAGCGCAGAAAGTCGTACGGGTCGAGGCAGATTCGCTCGGGGACATGTTCCCAACCATTTTGCTTTCGCGGGCTGAAAAATCGTAGCCACGTACGCTTTATCCAAGCCGTTGCGTAATCGTATCTTTGTTTGTTTTCCAGTGAACGCCTGACAGTCACTGAATGCTTGCAACACCCGTGGTTTACCCTGTTCAACGATCCCGAGTCACCACTGTCTACGCCCACCTGTCCAGCGTTGGAGCAGTCTCCAGTCAAAGACGCATCGTCCCCGGAAACGAACTTATCCACGAAATCTAGTACAAACCCGGAACAGCAAACTACAGTCTCTTCGACTCCAAAGAGCGACTCTGAGAAACAAAGATCGTCGGGCGTTTGCCAAAGCGTCGAGGCGAAGCCTGCGGCGAACAGAGCGGTTTCCTCGCACACGGAGAATCTTTACTCGAAATCAAAATCGTCGTCGACGCCAGTCAGGATCGGACTGAGAGACACGTTCAAAAGGAACATGGATTCCTTGGCGCAGAAGTTCTCCGGGGAGGTGGTGATAATCGAACCGGTCACGTCGGGGATAGGTACAGTTTCCTCAAACGTGACGAGCAGTACGCAGAGGAGGGCCACCGCCACGCACACCATGCCTGCCGGCGAGGTGTTCAAGTGCACTCCTGTGTTCATCCTGGGAGAGGAGCAGCAGTGCAGCGACAGCGGGAGCGATTCCGTGTCCGAGATGACGGACAGCTCGAGCGACCGAAGCAGCATCTATTCGGACGACTCGTTGGATTTCATTCTCTACGGGAAAAATCAAGGCAGAGCCAGTTTCCCGTTCTCGGCCGCGGAGTCCGCCTCCGACCGATGGGAACAGAGGCACCACTCGAGGGTCTGGCCCAGAGAGTGCACCGGCGTGGTGAGCAAAGCTCTCAGTCGCTTCACGTCGGAAACGACGAACGCGAAGTTCGGAAAAATGTCGACGCCGCCGACGGTCCACGGGAAAGCTGGCCTGGAAGCGCTTCGCGAGAGGGGCGGCAACCTGGTGGTGATACGCGAACCCGTGAGGGCCGGCAGATACACCAGATACAGCGAAGTACAGTGCGAATCGGTGCAGGCCCGGATCCGACGATTTCAAATCCACGGAGCATCGTAGACGCGTGATTGGTCTGCGTAGAGCTTGAGCAGCTTCGAAAACTCGGAACCCGAAGAACCGCGGAGTTCGTTGTACATATGTCTATAGTTCCGTATCGTACGTGTTACGAGAAATCGGTACCCGGTGGATTGAAATGCCAGACGAATAGGGGGGAATGGGTGATGGCTGTAAATACCTTGAGGAAGGCTAAAGAAGGGCACGAGGGTACTGATCTCTCGTGACACGCGTTGTAAATAGAACACTCGAACAAGCGAGATTTCAGGAGCGTAAAGAACGATCGGTCGGGCCGAATTGACTGCTTGCGCGTCGCAATCGGAAAGTCTCAAAGAGAGTTTAAAGGTAACAGTCGATCGATTGTACGTAGCAGCGATTAGATGCAAGCGAGGGTTGAAACGGAGTTAGAGACGCGTTGTCCGAGAGCACGAAAGTCAACGGTATCGCGGAGGATGACTTTGTCTCTGCGGCGTCTGTTACGTAAATGACAAATGTCAGGCATATGTCAGACTCGGATCGGAATCCTGAAGTGAACAGTAAGGGATAGGTAAATCAGAGATCGAGTGACTCGAAGCCGAGCAGAGAGTTCGACGTGCTGAACCTAGCCATAACGTTAGATCGGCCCCGAATCGTCGTGAATAGCGGTAATTGATATTACCAACGGGCTCTGTTCGATGGATCTCGCTAAAATCTGAATCCAGATAACTTTGAGGCCTTTTATCGTGTTCGTTTAAGAGACTCGTGTGCTCATCTAGGATGGCTCGCACGCCATGCGCGAGGCTGCGAGCGTGAACGCGTTCGCGTGAATAAATGTGTGCGATACGGGGGAGAATCTCGCGTATTGATATTTATGCGCATACGCGTGCACGCGCGGACGACCGCACACCCGCAGTAGTGCCTACTTTTGTTTGTCCCGTTCGTATCTCGCCGCGGAAATACGCATCGTCATGGTGCCCGAGAAAAATGATCGCGTGCGTTCGCGAGGAAGCGTGGTGAGAGAATGGATCGATGCTTCTAAGAAGAGTCTGGTGACCGAGCAAACAAGAAACCTTTTCGAATCGCACAGTGCCTTACAATATTCTATAACAATAGTCGTACGGACGATTTTTACCAATCGTACCGTCGATCGATCGAAATTGAGAGCCTAGACTAGCTTTAGGCGTCTCCAATTCTTCTCGTTGAATCGATAGCGTCTCTCCAGGGTCGGTTCGTTGCCTTAGATCAATTGAAATTAGAACAACGCGAATATCGCGTTACACCACCGAAAGAACAGTTCTCCCCTCCTCTCCCCTCGTCCTCCTTCCTCTCCGGCCCACCCTGTACCGTCTAAGATTTATCGCATCTCAATTAATCGCGGAGCAACTGCCGTTAGTACTAAATCGATGCTTTAAGCGTGAAAGAGCATATCCACATGTATATCCGGGGACGAGTTTCGTTCGTCACGAATGGAATGATCAAGAGTTGCTCACTCATCGAATAAAATCACGATCTTCTTAGCTCCGTGCGAATTATCATACGAATATACATATACGTACAGTTTTACTTATCGTTAGCTAGAATCAAAGGACGAACGCTGAAAATCTCGTGGAGCGTTGACTTCCACAGTGGGAATGGAGCGCTCCGTAAATACTAGTCATACAAATCGCTCGTCCTCTTGTTCGAACTCGTTCGTTTCGTTTTTGCTGTTTTACTCGACAGCAGAACCCAGCAAAATGTGCCTTTAAAAATGATTAACGTGGAAATGGTGGAATGAAACGCGAAGATTCGAGGAGGAGGGACGAGTGCGGAAACGAAATGATACCGCGCGTTGACGATGTGGAAAATATACTTATGCAGGCGAATTAGTGGAAAAGAAAGAGGAAATTGTAAGCGTTGACCCGAATAACGGATAACTACGCGTCGTCATTTCGTAGGACCTCGTAGATCGAGGAATTGCTATCGAATTTTTCTGACTCCACGAACGATTAATGTCGAGAGCGTTCGTCCGCTGAAATTCCAAAACGCACACGGAGACACGTCGACGCACGAACGTTAAGGTTCACCCATTCAACAACACTGCAAATGTCAGCGATATCGAGTTAGCATCGGCAGACTCACGTTATCTATTTTTCTAGTTCGTGATTGTACGTCTTTTCTAATACTTCATAGTGACTCAATACATACTTTTATAAACGTTTAAGAAAATTGTCTGAAGCATTATTATTTTTGGTTTTCGCAGCGCTTAAACGTAAATTAATTCGATGAAAATAAGGATTAAATTTTTGTTTTTTTCAAAATTATATTCAATACACGTTTATCAAAATTACGTCAATATTAATTATTTAATATACCCAGTAATTTGAGCGTGTTGGTGTTGATTTAATACCGTTCGTCCGCAGTGATGCTAAATGGACAACCCCCTTATGCGATTATCCTGTCGTTGGATATAGACAACGAGCGAACGAGAGTAAACGAGTGAACGCTTGTGAGTGTGATGCGTGATTTCATGATTTGCCTCTTAAAATCAAAGAAAATCATAGAGAATATAGTTTTGCTACCGTGGTAGAGCAAAGCGTGCGCCCGAGTAAGTCAGCATGCATATTTCCCGAGGCCGATTCGTTGTTATTTATTGCTCGCGTTTACTTTTGGTCTCGGATATTTAATTATTTTAGGTATTGCGTTTTAATTCTCATGTCTTTCAATCTAACGTCATTAGGCCTCATAGAAAAAAAGCACATCGTGTATACTTTTACTCGGGCTCGCTCTGTTCTCCGATCTAATCAGTTATCATTATTATTATTATTATTGCTATTATTATTATTATTTTATTATATTATTATTATATTATTATTACTACGTTATTGCTATAATGTTATTAATAATATCGAGGTTAATTACGATGAAATGCATTGCGAACGTAGACATTATAAGACCTTCTGTAAATAGTTCTGTCATTGTATTAATTTTAATAACTTGCGAAATAAATACCGCAAATCATTCGAGATCGTAATCGCCTGATTTACCTTAAACTCCCAATAGTATTTATGAAGATTCGTATTTTTATGAAAAATATTAAAAACATATTTCACAAGGTAATACATACTCATATTTGTCATACTACGTATGTTTGGATTCTGTAATATATTTCAACGTTCGCAGTCTGCGGACGATGAAAAGTACACGCGGAAAATGGATAAAGTACGCTCACCGAGTCAGAATTTTTCCATAAGGGGATTCGACTTCTCCAAGAACGTCGGTTTTCTTTTAATGCTATAAATAGTCGAGCATTAATAGCAGCCAGGTGACGCAGTGATTCACTAGTAAGATTTCCTGACGGGACAAAAGCCCCTGCTAATCCTATTCTAATCCGATGTCGAGGAATTTTGCGTTTACACGCTCTCTTTGCGCGGTCTCCTAAACGGAAACAAGTGTAATCTTGTTATTTGTACTACATTCAAGGCCCAAGTAGATAACGTTATAGTGTGACAGAGTATTTGCAATGATTAAAACTAAGCATGAATATCAATAATTCGAAAACTTCAATATGTAGATGAAGGGACTTTTAAGAATTCGATTGGCATAATACGTTACATAACTGTAAGAGTTGTAGAAACTTTTACGAATTAAGTGCTCACGACAACTTTGCCTTGAAACTACACCTACGTGTGGACTACGCACACTCGAGAATTTCGAAAATGAATGGCGACTAATTGTAAAATTCGATCAACATCCGGAGGCTCCATACAGACAGAATGATTGATTCTTTTAGAAAGTTTCCTCGCGAACGGTTGTGGTTACGGGCGTTTCAAGATATTTTTTGTTGGAGAAAAAGTGAAGTCGGTTGTCCACTTGTTGCGTATTCACCGGTTATATCGCTGCGTACTGGCCAGCGTCGAATCGTTACACATAAATAAAAATTAAATACGAAAATGCAATCAAGACACGTGGTACAAAGACGGTTTTAAGAAAAATGACTCTCGACGTATACAAGGTCTTTTCATATACTTTTTCTCTCGGATTCATTAAAAAATTTTATAATGACGGGAATAATTAAAAATGAAACTGCTTCTGGTATAAGAATAAACAATACTATCTAATTTGAAGCGATGAACTCATTGTATACAGTCACCAGAAACAGGTCTTTTCCGTGTGTCGCCTACGTATCTCCTGTCCTCATACGGAGATACGGGTAAAAAAAATTATAAACTGTTACATCGTATCATATCACTGAGTGAGACACGCAACGACGACGGTACGAAATCGCGCAAGGAATGAGGCCTGCATTTCGAGATCTGGAATGTCGTTTCGTTCCGCGTAAAAATGCCCACCGGCTCGGGCTTTCGCTCGGTCAAGGCTAAAGAACAATTGGCACCAATAAATTCTCAAAAATAGCGTGGACGAAAAGAGTCGCAGCGGCTTGTAATTAGCGGTAGGCTCGCCGCTTTTGTCGGGCGCCGCCGCGCTTTTTTGTCCACCGCTTGAAGACCCGATGATTCGCGAACTGACCTACACGCCTAATTAACGAATCATCGTTGGAAAGCGCGAACCGCGTAGCTTCGCTCGGCCTCGCCAAGTGTCGTAAACATTTACCGGGCGTTGATTTAGCAATTCCTAGGCGCCACGAGACGGCGGCCAATCGTTCCAACCCCCCGAGGCAGTTTCCATTAGCGGAAGCGGCCCGAAGTCACGATGAAATTTACCAACAAGGTCAGATGGATTGTATCTCGGGAAAAAGGATTAATAAATCGATTCATAAAAATTTCTTAATTCCACCGCATAGGAAACGTTTTTGCATCGCACGATTGCAAATAAGTGAATGCACGTTATCCTTCGCTCTTGTGAAGCGTTCATTAAATCATCTATTTAATAATACTGAGAGGGACGCATTCCTATAAATACAGTAGACGAAAATGAAGAGCTTTCTATGAAATAGCTATGAAATTCAGTTGGGTTCGGCAATACTTTTAGCAGATCCGAGTATAGTTATTTTCTATTGAGCATCCTCATATTTATGGACAACAGTACAGATACATATACATAATAAAGTCTAACGAGACGGTCGCCGTCAGGGGGGAAAAGGTTTGACGATACGACGAGATAAATGTCGCGGACCTTTTCGAACGGGGAACTTGCAAATTCTGGCGGTGTACCCGAGGCATAGGACATTAATCGGGCACCGAGTATGGTCGTAACTCGGTTATTAGACACGAGCCGGTCATTCCTATTGTGTCTAATACTCGGATCGTAAATCGTAGAGAAGTTGCACGTGCATGCTGCGCACGTCGTGCATTACGAGCAACCAGCGCACGCATCATACCGTCCTTTATGGTAGTCGGTAATTTGCATTCTCCGCGGATACTGGTGCATGTCTCCTTCGTTGTGTAAATAATACTCGCGGCCGCGCTTCGTTCGCGGAGTCTAACGAGTTTGACTCGGTCCTACACTCCGTCTCCGCGCCGACCATATACCATTGTTCTCGCGCATCGATTAAAAACGAATGCTCCTCTAGTCTAATTTTTCAATAAGAATTCAAGTATTGCGTAATTGATACTATACTAAACGGAGAATACGTCGTCAAAAATGAAAAACTGTATTCTTCAATCAATGTGAATTTTGTACTGAATAAAAATACACCTGGTATTGAAAATAATTAAAGCTCTTATATTCGGATACTAAATAAGTTATTACTGAGCATCAGTCCCATTGTATATAACAAATAACCGTTTTAATTGACGAGATTATTTCGACGTCCTGTTCGAGGAAGGGGCATACAATTAAACGAAACATTCTCTCGAAGAAGCTGCCTTTAATCTTCCCGCTGTATGTATAAGAGTGAGACGTACCGATTTGATTGTCGCGAAACGCAGCGCAATCGAGGACGTTGCCGCGAATAAACGAGCCATCAGGCTACTGACAATGACGCGTCGGTTGAATTTATTGCACCTGCCGGTAAACCTATAAACAGAAATCATTAAGCTGAGCCCCGGCGAACGTCACGTCGAATCGCGTCGTCGGATAATTGATTTCGTTCGATCCGAACGTGAAGAGACACGACCTCGGGTTCGCGCTCTCGCCTGCTGGCTTAGCCCATAAATGGAGCTGCCCAGCGAGATCGCCGATCGAAAGCCGGCTATCGAATTGGAAATATGTATAATTCTATTGACGCGACCTATCAACCCGGCAAGGGGTAACGCCACGAACGCGCGAGCCGATTCTCTCTTGCGCCGACGGTATTATTGCAACGCTGACAGGAGAGCAATGATCACCTGTGCGATACGAAGCGGGACTTGCATTAACTAAAATAAATTTCATCTAACGATCATTTGTTAAACAATTAAAAAAGTACAGAATGCATGCGATATGCAAAAATACTCAAACTTCGTGTTATAACGTTTGAAGATTCTAATTCTACGCAATTTGCTCGTTTTATTCACGTTAGTGGCTCACGAGCAGATATTTGGTTCGAAGGAAGATACTGCGAGCATCCAGATGCGCGTGAAGAAACATTTTCTTCTCGCGTCGAAGGCGAACGCCACCGAGGGAGCCAGCAAAAAAAAAGCGCTTGCGAATTCGTCATTGAAAGTAGACGAGCGACGGATAAGCGAGCAATTATCCTTGACACGATCGCGACCGAACACGTCGCTGCTAATTGTCGGTACTAATTGCTTGTCACCACTTTCGTGGATACTCGCACGTACGTTTTCCTTGTGGAGTGCTCGGTGCTGGAATTAAGTTCCACGTATACGTGACGAGCGCGTGTGCCGCTGCGTAATAGAAACGTGACGGAAAATTGACGGAGAGCAAACAAAGAACAAAGTGAGAAATACTATTCGGTTGAGATATCCGGCGTGACAGTATAGAGTATAGATTGATTAGACTCCTTGGACCGGCTCGTTAATCGATTTCTCCTTAGCGAAGACTCGACCAGGAAAGACCTCTGCGTGCACCCTTTCGGTGTGGGATCATGAATCCTTGTCTTTTTTTTCAATAGCGGCAACTATCAAACGCTGGATCTCTTTCCTCTACACGAGAAGCCTCGACGAGGAACTCCCGTTAAGAACAGTTATTAAAAAATTTTACTTCTGATTGAGACAAATACCAGAGAGACTAATTGCACGGCGACGGTGACGTAGAGAGAAATATGACGGAGCTTTGTACTCCATTGGAATCGAGATCGACACCTCGACTCGTTTCCAAGAAGCGATATAATCGGACATGGAAATCTCGAAGGCGAAACCCCCACGCGTTCATTAACATATTAACGCTATTACGATCATGCTTATACCGCGCTTCTCTACCGTGCCTCGTACCGGACCCTTGTGTAAACACAGCCAAATGTTCAATCTTGTAAAAGGATTCAACGACCTGCGTGCAAAACGAGCTTCCTCTTTTCATCATTCGACGATTCGACACACATATATCTTTTGTCATAAACAAATGAATTAGCATCTTCATTTGCCGTCGAGTATTATACAGGATAATTAGAAATAATAGGATTTTATAATCAACGTAAACAAAACGGCCTTCTAGGTTCTAAGAATAATTGTGTAGAAAAGCTGCGGTCAGATATCCGTGGAGGGAAGGATTACACGCAGACGCCGAGAAAGAATCTTCTCTCGATCTCGAGAAGCACAAGTTAGGTCCGGGCATAATGCACCAGCTGGTTGACATCTACGAGCGTGCGGCTCCGTTGGATACCACCTCCGTCGGAGACCTGGCGTATACCGGAGCAGCGGCATCGTAGCGTAAACAGCACTAAAAGCAGCAGGAGCAGTAGCAACGACAACCACGCTGGTGTCCACTCGAGGAAGAAGGAGTGGGACAGGAGAGAAAAGATCCGCGGGACGAAGTTTGTTCGTCGGATCGGGTCGGAGCGGGCGGCACGAAGAGGCTGGAGACGAGCGAGCAAAGGAGGAAGGACGGTTCGTGGGAAAGAGAGGAACGGTTAGTCTATGGTCCAGCGAGTCCGCGGTAAAAAAGAAATGAGCTGAAACGAAGCTTGTGGTCTCCCGGCAACTCGTGGCCAGTTTCAGCCGCGGCGCTCGACCGTCAAGCTCGCGATCTCTCGTCGGGACGGCCGACACTGTCGCTTTCTTCGAGATGCGAACATCGCCGCAGTTGTCTTCCGTCGAACCGAATCCGAGCCACTCGGCCAGCGATGCTCTCGCCTGCCCGCTGACCTTTTGACGCCTCCCGCTGCCAGTGTGTACGCACCCGCGAGTTCTCGTTCCTCTGTTTAATCGTCAGTGACACTGAAAGTATAAAAGTTGGATCGTTCGGAGACTGTTCTCGGTGACTGGGAAATTGAGCGCAGGTACGTCGACGACGGGCACGGGACAGGTAGATCCGATCGGATCTCCGACCAGTGCGTTGGACCATTTTGTTTTTAGCGAACCCCGGTCTGTTCCAGTTCTGCTCGATGCCCTGGAACTGAAGAGTATCGGTGATAAGTCCACGAACGGGTTCCATCGTTATGCTCGGTCGCGTTCATTGAACAACGTCCCGGGAATACGAAGTGCAGCTTCGCTAACAGTATGATCTATCAGCCGAACCATCAGTCACCGACGATGTCGTCCACGAGGAAGACGTCGCCGCGGCCTCAGCGACGGAGCTTGCAGGCGTCGTCGGGTAAATGCGCGAATGCGAAAGCGAAACGAGGAGGAGGCGACAGGACTGGGAACGAGGAACGATGCAGGGGAAGGTGCAGAGTGCAGTGGAGCGAGAAACACGTGAAGGAAGGGTTGGTCCTCGTCCAAGAGACACAGCTGGCCAGAGTGGTTAAGACGGGACCCATCACGGAACATTACGAGATCGATCCAAAGCCGTTTGCGAAGTAAGACTTTCTTCATGCCTCTTATCTCTAACATCTCCGTAAACGAACAAATTGACCGCTTGACAGTGACGGATCTGTAGCTTATTACGCGCGCGCGATGTTTGCCTACTCGTATAGGTATTGCACAAACCGATCTTGAATTAATCCCGCGATTGTTATCGATAAGTGTAGAAAAACAAGTAATGTGACTTGACAACAAAAGTAGCAGGAAATACGCGGCTTTTCAATGATTCTTTGTAAATAACGTCCGATCGTTCGTCGAGAGAATTTCTAAGTAATCGTCACCGAACCGAACTGGCGATCTTTCGCTAGCCAGCGATACTCGAGCTCTCGGCTCGAGACAAAATGGTGTGCGCTTGAAATGGAGCAACCGAAAGCGATAATATGTTAATTCCGTTGCAGTGGTAGCGACTCGCTCCAGATGTAGTCGTCATAAAAATAAGATTGCGTCGGCCGGATCGTTAACAACGATCGTAATTTTCCATCGACGCCTACCGATTGTTAATTCAAATTCGTATTAGTTTTGGTCGAAGGGACGCGAGAAACGAGCGGTGAACTTTACCGCGTTCTTTATCTGTCGGATATGTTAATGAAAGCTTAAACGAGCGGCATAACCTACTGTCAACGTGCATCGATAATCCATTCGGTTACTCGATATCGGCAGTAATCGGTCCCCGTGACTCTGCATTCTTAATGAAGCGGATCGCTCTCAACGGCTGCAACGCGTTTCGCAATACCGAGCGTATACCCGATGAAATGTTTGCATTCTCGGGCTCGATCTCGTTTCGGATTCGTAATTTTTCAATAATAAAAACTCCAGTTTCTCCTCGACAGTCTCGTTAGAAGTTAAATACGCCCGTCGGCTAAAACGACCGCGACGCGAAAGGCAAGCGGATGTCTCTTGGAAAAAAGAACGAGAACTCGGTTACCGGACGGTGCGCGGCGCGCGAAACAACGAATGTTAATCCAGCGCACGACAACTCGACGTCGACGTTAATTGCTGTTGAAATAAAAAATGGCCGGGAGAATGGCGGCAATAAATTTTCATAAATTAACTCGCGGACGGAGACGAGGCCGGAATTTCAACGGTTCGATCAGCGGCGACGACAGCTTCCTCCATCGAGTTCTCATCACGCGTACGGGACGTCGCGTCGTCGCGGCGAGTCCGCCTCGCGTCACGTCGCGAACGGTGCTAAAATCCAATCTTCCTACGATTATCGAGACCCCGGTCTTTAATCATCGTGGACACTTTGATCGTCCCGTCTGTCGGAATAACGCGGTCTGCTTCTGCCGTATATAGCACGATCCTGCCCCGATCCGTTCGTATCCCGGTGATTCAGTGAGCATGATTGCGATTCGGTATCGCGAACCGGCGCGCGAGAAGCCGCGCACACCTGGTATGTAATTACTTTTAGAAACGGGCCTTGAAACCATGGCGAGCGGCGCGCAAAAATTGCACCGGGACCAAGGGTGAGGGGCCTGGAAAATCGAGGCTTGCCGGTACGGCGCGTTCAAATTGGAAACGATTAAAGTTAATTGCACCCACTATCAGATGCTCGTTACGACTGTCGCTCTTATCTGTCCCGATTAAAGGACGTTCGCGGTGAAATTGTGGACCGGCGGAGGAACGAGGATTCGGCGGTCGCCGCGCAAGGGCATCTACTTTCCCCCCGCGAGTTTACGAGTCGCGTTCCACGCTTCCGGGACGGCCGGCGAGAAGTTTTGCCTAGCGCGGCGATCGATCAGGGCAGGTCGCGGGCCCCTTCCCGGCTCGATTGTTCGAGAACACCGGCCAGCGGGAAAGTTTCGACCGGCGACGAAGACGTCGGTCCACTCGCGTGGGACGTTTGCGCAATAAGTTTACCGCGCGCGATATAAAGACGCGTAAAAGCGCGCGCGGGTTCGCAGCATCGCGTCGCGTCGAGCTACATATACGCGCGCAGCCTTGCAAGGCGCCGCGGCGTCGACCTTGTCGAACAGAGAGACGCTCGGAATCCTCCACGACGATCGTAAAAATCCGCCTGATGGCCAAACGAAATTTTCGCGTCTGCTTTCGCATTTTACATGACCGGCGAATTCCGTGAGCCACACGCGCGCCGGAATCTATACGGTCCGCTTCCCTTCGCCTCGCGCCGGACTCTTGATTTATCGTCGAACTACGAAAGAAACAGGATTAGGTATTAAAAACGGACATTGTTTCGCAGCGGACAATGGGCGAAAGTGTATCGGTGCCGATCTCGGTCGACCGGCATCCTCTATGCCGCGAAGTACTCCTCGAGAAACCGATTTAACGCGGACTGCAGCGCTGAGCTGAGACACGAGATCGCTCTGCTGTCCCTGTGCTCGCAATCGCACCGCGTCGTCCGGTTGCACGACGTGTACGAGACGCCGAAGGAAATTATTCTCGTGATGGAATAGTGAGTAACGTCGGCCGCATCCGCGATGGGCGTCGTCGTCACAATAAACTTTGAAACTTTTCAGTGCCCCCGGTGGAGATCTGCAAACGCTTATTGACGGTGATTTGGTGCCCCTCGAAGGTGACGTGGTACACTTTGTGCGGCAGCTAGTAGAAGGACTTGCCTACCTCCACGAGAGAAATATCGCCCATTTGGACATCAAGGTAAGTTCGACCCATAAAAGGTCGAAGCAAACTTGTCACGCTTCTCGTGTATCCGGATCCCGGAACCGAGTTCGCTCGCGCCGCCGTCGCGTCGACGTCGCGTCACCGGATAGTTCCGACGATTTCCTACTGCTCGCGCCGCGCGTCAAAACCAAAATCGTTCCGCGCTTATCAAAGTCCACGGCGTGATGTATCGCGTAGGAATTTCCGATGGACAACTGAGACGTTTGCCAAGATCCAATTTGCTCGATTTTCATCGTGTCCCGACGTTTTCCACGTCCGCGCAGGTGAACGTGCAATTTAGACGTCGCGCCGCGGCGAAAAAGGGAATTTTTCGCGTCGCTCTTTGGCCGAGCTACCAGAAAGGGAGCTCTAATTGCGATCGGAGCCGCGCCGCGATGGGAGCAAGGCGATCCCGTGATAAACGGCCGGCAAACAAATTGCAATTGCTTTTTACGTGTTCGCAACGAACAAAGGAGAGTCGCGCACGCCGGGCTGGTTAGGCTCCTCCCGAGACGAAAAAAGTCGTTGGGTCTCGGACACGACTGCAAAACGAAAGCCCGAATGCCGGCCCTGTTCCCGGCTCGTTCCCGGGCAATTTATTGCGTCCTCTCGATACACACGGGCGCGTTTTATTTCAGCAATCGCGGAAACGTAAGCGCCTTTTAGCCGGCGTGTACGGAAAAAATGTTCTGTACACGGCGAGAGCGCGCCGCATGTCGTCGAATAAAGCCCGTGCGCCATGTATTTTCAGCTTGTCGCGGGAATCACCGGCCGAGGCGATCGTCTTTCTTAACGACCCGGTCTCGTTGTGTGCCTCCGCGAACTTCGCTCCAATGATTTTTACGCGGATCAACAAAGCTCGTAAAGAATCGCGTCAGCGTAATTAAGAGTTCGACGCCGGATCTGCTCGGCGAGCTCGCATCCGCGAAACACCCTCCGTGTAACGCGCGAGCTTTTGTCTCAACGAACAAAGTGCGAGAGGACGGCGAAAGGGGGGGAGGTTGCAATAAAATACGACTCGATCCGCGACGGGGTCACCACGGATAAAAGGATCTCTTCTCGTTATCCTCGCGAGAAATTCGCGAAAGGTCGTCGAGCCTTTGCTACGGAACAACATCCTCCGCCAAGGCGTCGCGCGTCGCTTCGCCGCCGCCGTGCCGTACCGGCTTCGATGTTTTACGTATGAATTCGGACGTAGCGTGTGTCGAATTTTATCGGCGACGTAAATCCCGATCTTTCGCCTCGAATCACGCTGGTTATGTATTCAGTTAACCTTCGCGATTCGATTATCGCGCGATTCGCACCTTTACGCCCTACGCGTGATAAAATAAAATACTCGAGCCTGGAGCTTCGACGGGACACGGTGTAAAACATTTTAAAACCATTCCGTACTGTTTAAACTAATGTTCTGAAATTTAAGTGACGAATGATCCCTTTCATTCTTGAATTATTTTTGCGTAACGAAAGAAATCTGCGGTAAAACAAATAAATCGTATTAAAAGAACTTTTCAGTAAAAGATGTTCAGACACTCAGGAATACAAATATACCTCGCAGTGCATTAAAGATTGCATAAGAATTGGAGGAATGCAATATCTCGTTCGTGTGACATATGACAGGAGCGAGAGAGTTAAAAATTCGAGTCCTTCGACGAACGCATTTTCGCGATTAAATTCGTTTGCAACGGAGAAACTTTAGATTATAATGATCGCGACACGATGGGAGAAACGGAGGGCGCGGCGATGAACAACCTTGACCAGTGGAAATTCTCGAGCACACGTTGGTGATCTCGCGCGATCCGTGATACACGATTCACGAGTTTGCGAGCCGAACCGAAAGTATTGTTGCGTGCGCCGCACGATACTTACATTATTCCCGCGCTCCATAAACACCCGACTACCGTATTTGGATATAGCAGGGCGCGTATCAAAGGGAGAGGAGACGCGGGACGCCCGATGTATTGCATTGCCGTTGCCGTGCCGGCAATTGTACGCGTATGTGCGTGCGCGTACGTACGCGCCAGCTGTGCGGCGTCCAGCTCTGTGTGCGTGCACCGCCGAATCGATGCAATTACATTGTCTCCCGACGCAGACTGCACCGTAGGCGATACACCGTCTGGCAAAAACCGATCGGTCCCGATCGCTTTTTTCTTCATCGACCGGAGACCTCGAAACGAAAGAAATTGATTCGAAGCCAATTTCATAATCGGTACCCGACCCGGTCTGCGAGGAAGAAGCCTGTAACTCGTTCGGCGCGGATTTTGTCGCGATACAATTCAGGGGGAAAAACAGAGCGCAGTAAGACCCCACGCTCTTCGCGGAGCAGCGACCACGCCCTGGCTGCGTCGGTGAATCACACCTGGTTCCTATTTCGCTCGATATCTATGTCTGGGCGCCATAACTGGAGTAACTGCTGATAACTCGCGAAATTCTCGTGAAAGAGAAAGGAAGGAATCGCGTGACGCTGCACAGGGGGACAGCTGCGTTACAGCAGGCGGCACGAGTTTCCTGGATCTCGCTTACCCAGAAAGATAGCTTGTCTACGATCGGGAAAGTTGGAGCGAGTCGGTTGATTTTCGAGAGAAACCGCGGACAAGCAATGAATCGCGTTCCCGGCTCCCACGTTCCCAGCGTAAATGAATAATCGCATTCTGGTTAGCTCAGAGTAGTTTGCACTCGATGAATCATTGGCTCTGTTCACGCGTAGATACGAGCGTGCTGGTAACCTGTTCGCCGTAACTAGAGCACCTCTGGGTGTTTCGCGACACTTGCGAGAAAGAACGGAGGAGGAGAAGAAAATTTAATCAAACGCCTTGGCTCGTTTCGACCACGCTGAAAAGGGCAATCCTGGACGTTTAATTAGGCCGCGCACCGTTTACGTTTCTAATTCAATTAGCAGGGCTCACGATCAGAGAGCAAAATCGAGTTAACGGCGTAAAGCGAAACTCTTTGAACAAATCGGCATCGGATGAATATTTATCATGACCAATATCTTGTGTGCCTACGTTTAAGTCACTGGCTTCACGTACACATACGTATTTGTCTACGCTTATACGAGGCCAAAATCCAACCTGTTCTCTGCACGAGTATCATCCCACGTCGAAATTACCAGATCGGTAAAATACCAATTGTGAGAGATCCACGTAGGATTCGGTGACATCCGTCTGAAACGTGCCTCGTTCGATTAATCGTCCAAAATAAGAGAAAGGTCGATCGACGAGAGGTTGGCTCAAAGGTTTCGAGGACATGATTAGATTTATTGCTACCGGATGATTTCACTCGCGAGTCGTGTCTGACTAGTAACGTCTTGATCCCCTTGAATTTCAGAACATAGCGTACATTACGAACAAGATTTTTTATAATCTCCAATCTATAGGGACGCCTTCAGATTAATATTATTATACAGATCATTTCCTACTACACTAAAAGTGAGTTATAAAATTTACCAATATTTTGTATTGAGAGCTAAGGACAGGAAAGAAGAGACTATATAAAATTGATTAAAAATAAAATTCTTCCTTCTACTTTATACCTAAAGCATAAAACGTAAACTAGATAATGCTCTCGCAATTGCGTATAATGCGGCTAATTTTACGTCTTTTGTCATCACTTATTAGTCGCGTGCGTCGGGACTACCGAGAGGAACTTTGAATATTCAAATTCGCCCACGCGATCACGTTTCCAAGGACCTGGACGTTTAAGCCAGGAAGATTCTACGGCGGTGTCCCTGTGAGAACCGCTTACGTAATCCATATTTTGTAGATCGCGCAACGAACGGAGATTCGAGCGTGGATCGATCGCCGGGCGTGTGAGCAGCGTAACGATCGTGTGCTTGTTAGGCTGGAAATTCGCAACCGGTGACACACATGTATAAGGAAACGGCGAAGAACCAGGTGTTAAGAAATCTGGGCTCCACGGGATGACTCTCCGTCGAATATAGGCTGTTGCATTCTTACGTGGTTCTCGCGGCGCGAAAATAAAACGCGTACAAAAGCCCCTCCTCTGCGCTCCTCGCCGGTTTCGAAAAAATCACGTCCGCGTTGCAGGCTACGCAGCGAAGATCGCACTCTAGATCGCGCTTGTTCGCCGGGAAACTTAATATTCCATTCTATTCCGCGTGTGCGCTCTTGAATTTATCGTAACAGCATCTACCATGTTTATGTAAATGATCACGATGTTCTCCTCGATGAAGCGCGAATCACGAGCCACGCTGTTCGCAGTCGCACGTGGCTTTCTCTGCCGCGGTTTCTTCCTTTCCTTTTCTAGACTTCTACGATTCACGCGAAGCGAACAGGCCTCTTTCATAAGTAAGCGAGAAAGGAATGATTAAAATAAAATCGATATGATACCCGTTTTTCTAATCATTGTCACAACACAGATGTAAAATATTCTGTCAAAAAGTAGTAATTACCGGATCAATATAACATGGATTGAAACGACGTTCGATGACACGGTTATCTCGTGATTAATTGGCGGTGATGTTTCAAACAATCTCATTTGCATCAGCTAAAGAGAATTTACGAAATGCATGGCGGAAATACGTGAATGGGCATGGCTAATAGGTAAACGATTTTCTTAATAAATTCATAATAGGGCAATTTATAACCAGGATAAACAATCGCTCGTTTTTAATCGATGAGCTTAAATGAAACTGTGCCGCATATCGTTATTATTGGCAGTACCTCTGCTGAAAATGAACATACATGTAATACACGCAATTTTTCCGATCCGAATGAGGTCAGACGTATCGATAATGTCAAACATCGGCCGAACAATGCTCAAACTTGTTTATAATTGAATGTCATTACGCGACAACCGGTAACATAAAAAAAAGTATTAACGAGCCTATCTTTCGTTCGCTGCCGGCATTTACAAGTACACCGTTCCGTCGTGTTTGCGTCATTTGCACATAATTTACGACCGAAATTCAATTAAACGCGGAAAGAAGAGCCTTGGTCGAGATTAACGACTCAATTAATGATCGCTAATTGGTACCCTTTAGGTGTACGACCAAATCTGAGTGACACGTTCGTTATTGATGCTTTATGTTGCAGCCTCAGAATTTGGTAATGATGGGCAGCTTCCCACAATGCGACGTAAAGTTGTGCGACTTCGAAATCTCGAGAGTGATCCTAGAGGGGACGGAGGTCCGCGAGATTCTCGGGACACCGGATTACGTGGGTAAGCAATCGTTTTTCTTCGGCTTCCTCCCATCTATACAGTCTTATCGCGGGCGATCTCGCGGTATGCCAATAAGAAAACGTTAGTATACTTACGGGCAAACGAGGTCCCATTCGTTTTTCGCGCCTCGCCGAATTTCCGACCCGCTGGAAAATACAAATGACCGCGTTTACCCGTATCTGCATGATGCATCGTGCTTGTTACTTTGTGTCGCAAGCTCGCCGCGAGCCTCCGAGCAGGTAAACAGATGCGTCGGCACTTTGGTCTCGGTTACTGGTTAATTGCTGCCAATCAATATCCCGGCCGCATGCTAATTGACGATCGGAGCAAGATCGCAAATATAATCGATATTAATTGACACGTTAGCGATCGAGGTTGTCGGTGGTTTTTTTTTTTAATAAACGCGTATATCGACGACGATCGGTGTGGGACGCGCGGAAACGCGACGGCTAATTGCGGTCGGTGCTTTGAGCCTGCTGGTTGTTTTCAGGCATTGATGATCGGCATTGACGTTTCTGCGCGAGACCGAGAAAGAACAGTTATTCGAATCCTGTTCCATCGGTCGGTCGGCACGACGCGGTCTGCGTCGCCGTGAACTTTTATAGAAACCCTTCCACACGAACGGAGACGTTAGAGATTATTATCATAAATTTTAATTGCTCATGCAATTTACAGTTGGCCACATTTGAATCGAGCTTCGTCTTGGATCGCCGTGAATTATTAAAATGCGCGCGCGCATTTTTAATTAAAACCGAAGTAATGCATAACTCGGCCTCTTTGTTCTCACCGTCTCGCCGCTCTGCGCATACGCTTCGCCCGAGTACAATGTTATGTCGCGGAATAGAGCGCGTGGAATTTATTCAACGAGACGCTCTCGCTCGTAGGCCGCGTAGTTAAACGACATAATTGATGTGCGCTCTTAATCCCGTTGATCGTATCGATTCGTCGAATAATAAAACTAGCCCGTATCGTTTTGAATATCTTAATCGAGCTTGACGTTTCTTGAAATGAACAGGGACGGTCGCCGCGATCGTATCTCGGCGCATTACCCGCGGGAGAGAAGCCGGCGAATAAAATCTCTCCACTTTGCAAACCCCGCGGTACCTTTAAAAACGGACATAACAATCGTAGTAAACATTTTTAATGACGTCGTACAGTAAAATCTCTGGCTACTGTAAATTTGATCGTCGTTTAGAACGTGGAGAAACCTTTCATCATCGACGCCTACGTCGCGACGCCGCAGCTAATTTTCGTTTATAGACATAGTAAACAAAACTACTAGATGACATCACGAATTAAAATGAAAGCATTCACCCAAACAACATCCGTGAATTCGATCATTCTTATTTTTTTCAGCGCCAGAAATTCTCCATTATGAGCCGATCACATTGGCCGCTGATATGTGGTACGTAAACGAGAAAGTTGTGAATTTGTTTGAAGTAAAACGATTCGAGGTAAGAGTGATTTAATCGTTACAGGTCTCTGGGCGTAACCACGTACGTTCTTTTAACGGGATTCTCTCCTTTCGGTGGCGAAACCGATCAAGAAACCTTTCAGAACATATCCTTAGGCGAAGTAGATTTTCCCGAGGAATTATTCGGCGATATTTCGGCGCAGGCAAAAGATTTCGTTGCCAAGCTTTTGGTGCTGGACCCAAGGTGCGCTACAAATAATAAATACAATAAAATATCGTTTTTCGTTGAATATGATCGATACAAGAAAAATCGCGTTTCTGTTCCAGCGCACGAATGACCGCGAAACAATGCCTGCGTCACGACTGGCTACGCGGCGCACCCACACAAGCGTCGCCGCATCTCAGAAGATACCTATCGAAATCGAGGGAAGTCCTGCTCGAGAGGGTTGTCAGCCGGGAGAATCTAAGAAGAGCGGCGCTTTTGAGTCAGGCTAGCAGCCAAGCGAATCTCTCGAGCGACGTACACGAATCGAATCACGGCGATCACAGCTTGCAAGACTGTTCGCTGAGTCAAAGCGAGATGTGCCTGAGTCACCGTCTCACTGGGAGCCGATCCAGCCTCGAGGGTAGCGAAGATTTCCCGAGTCCGGCCAACTCCCGGACGAGCTTGAACTCGTCCAGAACCAACTTGAGCTGCGCGAGTCAGAGCTGCTTGCTGAACAAAGAACAGACGCAGGGCTTGCTGAGTCGGGCGCAGAGTAGATCGCAGGCGAATTTGAATCACGGTCTCAGCCGAGGACTCCTGTCTAGAATACGGAGCCTGAACCGGATTCAGTCGCAGGCTTGTTTGCTCAACGGAAACTCCTCGGCAACCTCGATTTCGTTGCAACCGCGAATGACAATAAATCCTGTAATTAGCAAGTCGCGCGAGAAGCTGTACGGGCTGAGATCGTTGTCGAAGTCCCAAGGGGTTTTGAACATATACAGAAGCCTCGAGTGCCTTAGACGTAGAAAGAACAGCTACCAGCGAGCAAAAACCGAGGATATGCTACCCATTTTCAAGCGATTAGGTGCTCAAATCGACGCGTCGACCGAACCGAATGCATCGGTTGCGGTCGCGGGCGATATCAGTGATCGCGTATCTTACGACGATATTACGAGTTCAATCGAAACGGAAAGAAATACCGATGAAGAGAATAAATGCAACACCGAGGCAAATGTGCCCCAGTTGGAAATAAACGCGAACGAAGTTAATAATCGTACATTCGACGTACAGTCGAGGAGCGAAATTACAAACAATTTGGAAGCGTCGAGGACAGGACCCTCCGAATCAGAAGAGAATTTAGATTCACTGAAGTCAATCGAATCGGACACGTTGACTGAGGACTCAGACGAAACTCCGGTAAATCGCGGAACGGAACTGAATCTCATATCTGGGAAACGACCCTGCGAACGACAGCACTCCGACGCTTCAAGCCACTCAAATAACTCGGGAACGTCTGACGACAAGGAGGACCGATCTACGGAGTCCGAGAACGAGGAGCCGAAGTATACAGTCGCACAGCTTGTGTCCGCGTTCAATAAGCACCAGGAGGTCGCCTCTAAGACCAGTTTGGAGGCGATTATGACCGAGAAGAGAGTCAATGAAGTGAATTTCCCGACGGGAACGAAGGCTTTGCGGCTTTTCATACCGGATATTAACATCACTGAGAGCAAAATCGTCAGGCGGAAGACGAGCTACAAGCCGCGAAAGAATTGGGAAGAATTGAGAAAGAAGAACGAGAAAAATGAAGGGATCTTGAAAAACTTTGTCGACTCCGGTAACGAAGACGAGGATGAATTTAACGACGTTTCTGCGAATGACGAAAAGCGATCTATAAACAGTGAAACTGCGAAGGAAGAAAGGGAGGAACAACAGGTACAATCTTCTGATCAGTGGTCCAGTTTACCACCGATCGAAATTAATGGAGATTCTGTTTTCGAGGAAAACATGGTTCAAAATAATATTGATACGACTATAGACGAGAAATATAAGCGATGCGTCAAAGAAGCCAAGATGAATGCAGTGGAGGCAACGAATGACGAACCTGCAAAGACGATATCGAACACAATGACGACTTCTACTCGCCAGAAAGAAAGACTGCCAAATTATATATATTCTGAACCTGTGTGCCATATTAAAGACGACTCTCAGGACTCAAATAAGAAAACCACATCCATGACTGTGAATGGTAAAACGAACTCGAAAATACAGAAGACAGATCGACCTAAGCCAACGTATAATACGGAGTGTGCCAATGTAAATTTAAAAGATATTTTGCAAAGGGTAGACAGTTTTCAGAGCACTCCAAAGGAGAACTTGGAAAATTTGAGGAAGAGAACGTCAATTACCAAAATAATTTTAAACGACAGTTTGCCATATGACAATCACGAGAAGAACGAACGGGCCCGAAGCGAGCCACCTTCTACACTCGCGATCAACCCCAAAGAGGAAGAAGATCAAAAAATGAAATTAATCGTTCCACCTTCTTTCGTAAGGTCTTCCTCCTTGTCCAGTGAAAGCAGCTGCCCCACGCCATCCAGCGTGCATTCGGACACGAATACTTCCTGGGAGGATGTACAGAACACCACCTCGGGCGCTTCCTTGGAGAAAGAAGACTCGAGCAAAACTCGAAGAAAAAACGAAGTTCAACGAACTTCGAGCGAGGGAAGGCAGAAACAATGTCCAGAAGACAAAAGGCTTTGGGGTAGAGTCTGTACCGGATCGTACAGCAGAGCGATGGAGAAATTTAGCAAAAATAACGACGCGAACAGGAAGCCTGTTAGCCAGTTGAACGGATTGCAGCAGAACGAGAAGATTAGAAGAAGGAGCAGTCCCGCCATGCCGCAGTACATCAATCCGTAAAAATAGACTTCTATTTTACGAAGACTGAATCTACAACTAGGCCCTATCTAATTACGGTGACTCAGGCCGGAAAAGCCGAACGGAATGTACGATATAAATTTGTCTACTCTTTGATCGACTGTTAAATTGACTGGCAACTTTATCTCTGAAATACTTCTACGAACATTGCACAAGACTCACCACGGTGGTCTTGCCTTTAGACTGGACCAAACTGACGGACAAATGATTTGCAAGCGTGTGTCATCAAATTGTCTCTTGAATGAGAAACAGTAATCTGTCATTAACATCCCACTTGGGCGTCGCGCGATCAAACAAGGCGATTGAACGTGATTGATCGTCATAGTCTTATCCTTGAATTAATCTCCATATTGAGCGATCCTCGACAGCTACTTTTTTTTTCGAAGTGCGTAGTATCGGTAGACACGTGGATGCCATGAGATGAAGCGACTAATTTCAACCAAAAAATGGTAATCTTCAGCGAACGGAAAAGGAAGTGTCGGTGTTGTCGATTTGAAATTCAAATTGAAGAGGAATTAAGTAGTAGAAAGTTGAGCTTAATTTGTATATAAAAAAACGCAATTGAGTACTGCATTAAAAAAAATTGCTCACATACGAGATTATCTTTTTACGATACAACTTCTGCCTTTACTAATTATCTTCTACCTAACGTCTAATCGTAAGTAGTTCAATCACGACCCAATTGGTAAATCAAGAATGATAACTCAATTATATTGTAGTACTTGTAGATGTTTTATTAAAATCGGCATAGCAACATGCTACTTCGTTTAAATTTAAAATGATTTAGGTATTGAATCTTGTATCGAAGACATCTCAATAAAGACTTTCCCGTTAAAAACCTGGTGTACTTTGATTTTAAACAAAAAAGCAGGGATAGAAATGTTTTAAATAAAGAAAGGTGAATTTCAATTACATAGGCATACGTTTGGTAAAATTAAATTTTATTATAATATAAAACAATTCAATATTATCGCTGGATCGCATATTATCAGCGATAATAGTGTTAATATACACAAAATAATCGCAGTTTCTCGTAAATCTCATACGACTTATTCCCATCGACTCTTTCTCACTCGCTTTCTTTCTCCTCCCGTATTCGAGGCTTGATTATCCTGAGTCTTCGACTGCTCTGTATTTGGTTTCGGGGGTACAGGTGGTGGTGGTGGCATTATTACCGAAGGCCGCGTGATAGTTTGCTCCCACGTGTGATCCGATGATGCCCGAAACTATAATAAAATTCTCATTTTTCCAACTGAAATTTAATTTAACTACATACAACAAAACAAAACTGACCTGTGAATTGTACTGACTACGAAACGCGGCTTTCATAGCCGATAATCGATCGCTACCAGGCCCGTGTCTTTCTAACTTTTTCACAACCTCGCTTATATCTTTCGATCCCTGCGATGAGGAACCACCGCTCTAAACAAAAATCCAACGATATTTGTAACGTCATCCCAAAACCGATGGAAATTTTAATAGATGCATACCGAAGAAGTCGAGGAACCCGAAGAAGCTTCTGGCCTTCCCCTAAAACCAAGTCCAGCTCCTCCGACATTTAAACTCTTTCCTTTTCCGCCTTTGAACCTTGATTTTCGGAACCAAGCACTTTGCATTGCCAGATCCATAAGACTCTTTGGTACCTCTTGATTTGCACCTTCTAAATTTCGAACTAGATGGCCTGCGAACTCTTTGTCTTTGTCTGTGACAAGAGTATACGCTGTGCCCTTTTCGCCAGCTCGACCTGTTCTACCTATTCTATGAGTATGAGTGTCGATGTCTCGTGCGACATCATAATTAACAACAGTTCTGATATGTGGAATGTCTAAGCCTCGAGCTACAAGAAATTAAAACGAGTTTCAAAAGGACG